>JANIIA010000005.1:7325135-7342082 GCA_027478495.1 Erythroxylum alaternifolium | reverse complement strand
CCACCCTCGCGGGGCACGGACTCGGGTATCACTGTCGATATCGGGTTCGGGTTCAGCGGGAGTGGGGTGTTACAATTATAATGCTAAGAATGGTTTGTAATAATTTCCATTGCGAACCCAAAAAGCCCCAACTGGACTTATTTAGCCTTTATTTTAATCTCCAGGAGACCCATCAAAACAGGTTTCTTTTCATAAACCAAATCCCTCACCATGAGTTATTTCGGAGGGTTGTTTAACCCTCGGGTGTTCCACACTAGAATAATCATCTAGGGGAAAGCCACCTTAAGCTTAGCCTTCCTCTTGATTGACCTTCTCTAAGAAATGTTAGGAGTTATTTAATTGTTAACTTTGGTATCTATCTGAACATCCCCCTATAAGTCAAGCAGGTTATGACATTGTTCTAACACCATACTATTCTCCTCCATATTCTCTATAGATTAAGAAGACTCAACAGAAACTTACGGATGAACCACAACATTTGCCCTAGTTGCCTCCTATAATCCCAATCGATGATTATATTTCTCCTACACCATACTAATATCCTCCCATATGTCTTCTAATGGAGAAGATTTTACCAGATTTTGAAAATCCTCGAGCATGTGCTGATCTAAGGAACCCTTCCCCTCATATGTAATTTCCAAATGATCACTTATCAGCTGCAAATTTGTAATATCAACAGGTTGATTAATCGCCACCTTATCCTCATGCTTATCCATGTTTTGGGCCATAAGGAGAGAGACAAACCGAAACGGCCCATCATCTCCTTTAACTGAAATTGCATTGGATGGATTATGAATGTCAATCTTCATTACCAGCTGAGAATCGTCCTTATTAGTAATATCAAAAGTTGAAACTTCAACCCCCAATAACTCTTCCTGCCAAGTAGTATTAAACTTCCTACCTTTAGGTATCCATTGTTTCATCGTATTCTCGGGTTTCCAGGGATAAGATAACTTAATGTCCGAAGGCTCCTACCCCCCTGTAGCACCAAACTTCATAATAAGAAGTGTCTGTGGAAATTGAGTATTCCTACTAACCTCAACACAAATCTTAGCATACCTTAGCACTCTATATTGGAAGTTTGGAGATCCAAGCTTAAAGGCTTACCCAAGGAGCTGGCGAGAAAGCTCAGGCCTTCCACTGTCCATAACTCCAGAGGTAGATAATAAAAGTGAATCGAGATCGAAAACACTTCAACACATTCTCTGTTAAACTCATCCCTAACCACCCACTTCCGCATAAACATTGGTTAGCCTCCGATGTGCCACGGGCCCATTTCCAAAATCTTAGACAAATTATTATTCACAACATATTTAAACAGAATCGTACCACCTTTTATCAGTAAGGTTTTCTCCAAACCTTTATTGCCCCAACGCGCAAAAGCCCATACATTGATGATTGAAAATGCAAAGCACTTGCTTCAAAAGGACTCAATCAACATCGCAGACCAGACTTTCGTGCCTGCTTGCAAAAGTTTAATGAGGGGACACACGCGCCCATCTTTTATGACCTCCTGGAAATGCTTCATTGGGATCTTAGGTTGGTGTAAAGTGAGCTTTTTGTTCCATGCTCCAGTCCTCTACGAAGGCATTAGAGTTCCAGTTGAGGGAGACCCAGCAAAAGAGCTCGCTCCCTTCCTAAATACGTGCTGGTTCCGAGAAAGAGATGGAAAATCCTCCAAGTGTTTGCTAGAAGGGTTGTCATCGACAGAGGTGTCAAGGCTAGCCTTTGAAAGGCCCTCCATGACAGAAGGGGCCTCTGTCGAGTTCGAATCAGTAGGTGTAGTCAGATGGAGAAGAGGAGAGTAGGGACCAAAGCAGCATGTTAAAAAAAACTGTTTAAAAAATTGGACGATAATTAAAAACCATTTATATTAAACTTTGATTAAAAAAAAGACAAAACACACGCAATATGAATATTGGATGATGATTAATCAAATGTCACTAATATGGTAACTCAAATCACCTCTTGAACTCGACTAGAATTAATTAAATTTAACTTAAATTAATAATTTAAGATATTTACAAAAAATATTAGTTTAAGTTGGATTTAATTAGTTTAGTTCAAATTTAAGAGCTAAGTTAAATCATGATATAAACAACATTTGATTAATTCATATCTAATATTCATACTGCATTTGTTTCATAGTTATCTTTTAATTGAAGACTACGAGGAGAATTTTTTTTAGAAAACTAAAAACTAAAAAAACTCTAGAATTTTAAAGAGTAGAGAGTTTTTTAAAAAAATTTTAAACTATAGCTAGAAAAAAACTTATTAATTTTTTTATTAATATCTAATAGACTCCCCTTTTAAAGGAAAAATCCTTTCACTCCTAATTTTTTTCTAGCTAAAATAAACTTCTCAAAGAGACAGTGGTTTGTTGGACACATCAGCAATTTATAGTTTGGTAGACATATCAAAAAATATATCGTTAGTATTGCAATAAGTCATTTGTATGCTCCTCTGTTGCATTAACTTAATAGTAAAATGATGTCATGTCTCCATATATCTTATACGCTATGAAAAATATAATTTTTGGACGTGACAATAGTTGATTGGTTTTCATAATAAATTGTTGTTGCCTTGAGTAGCTTTTGTTTCATATCTTTTGAAATTATTCTCAACTAGACTATTTGACTAGCTATAAAAGTTGCAACCCAATCAACTTTGGAGGAAGATAATACAATAAAAGATTGTTTTTTAAACTCTAGAAGCAATATACCATTGTACTTCGTCAATCTTCAATTAAACCTACCTGATCATTGTCACAATATCCATTCAAATTGAGATTAATAGTGTTGCCACACCAAATTCTATATGATCAGGTTCCTTTTAAGTATCTCAATATTCTTTTAGTAGCACTATAATGCAATTTATTAGAATTCTAAATTGTGACAAAATATTAGGGGCTTGAGCATAATATGATATCTTATTTGTAAAACAAAGCATGCTTTTATTCCAAGTGCGATAGAAATGACTATCCACCTTTTCTTCATCATCATTCAAGTCAAATTTTTTAATGGTAATTGTGAGAGACTTCACTAGGATGCACTCTTGTTTTTGAAACCCTATAATAACATCAATAATATCTTTTCTTTTGAAATAAAAATTCTATCACCATATTGCTTCACTTCTAACCCAAGAAAGTAGTTCATCATCCCCACATCAGTCATTTCAAATTCGAAAATCATAAGTTTCTTAAATTCATTCGTGAAGAAAACCTTGTATAGATCAAGTCATCCACATAAAGATAAATAATTAACAATTCATCACTTCTCCTAAACTTGACATATAAATGTAGACTCACTTGTACTTTGTTGAAATCTACATGAGTTAAAATGACTATTGATCCCCTCATAAATGGCCCGTAAGCCTTGATTCAAGTCATATAATACTTTATTTAAATAGTATACTTTATTCTCTTGACTTGCCACTTTAGAACCTTTTTGTTGGTGCACATACACTTCTTTATTCAAAGCACCATTAAAAAAAAGCGTACTTCATATCAAATTAATAGACATTCCATATGTTTAAGACTAAAAGGGTGCCCTTATTATCAAACTATGCAATCGGAGTAAATGCCTCATCAAAGTCAATAACTTTATGTTGAATATAATCTCGAGCAACTAAGCTAGCCTTGTATTTCTAAAGTAACCCATTTGATTTGTATTTCATCTTATAAATCCACTTCAGGTGAATGATTTTTACTTTATTTAGAAGTTTAGTCATCTTTAATGTCTTTTTTTTCTATGACCTTCATTTCTTCCTCTATATCAACATGTCAATCATTTAATTTCTCATATTCTTTAAATAAATTGGTCTCTTATAATTGTACAATATGACATCTCTTTGTAATTGTATAAATATATGTCAAGCTCCTCCATTTTTGCAGCAAAGTTTTTGAAGAGGGAGGAGAGTAAAAATGCAATGGACTTGATGAATTAAGTGAATTGGTTAGGTAGATTGTAATGCAAAAGGATCAGAGTCATCATCCTTACTATTTACTAATCGATTTTTTCCTTAATTATGTTCCAACAAAGATCCTAGAAAATGTTGTTTCTTATCCAATTTTCATGCATTTTTCTCATCAAATACAACATCACGACTAATTAGTAACATCGTGATAAGAGGATTATAAAATCTATAACCTCTTGTTTCAATATTATATCCCAAAAAAATTGCACTACACGTTATTTTCATAAAGTTTTGTTCTTTTTAAAAAATGAATTTGCATAAAAGCAATAAAACCAAAAACTTTAAGATGAGTTACCTTAGGCTTCCATCTACGTTATGCTTCAAAGGTCTTTGGTAAGGTAGTGTCATTATAGGAATTAGATTGAGAAAATAATTTCCTCTGTATATTAGTCATGCCCAAAATTCTTCGACAAATCCTTAACTTTAAGTATGCTCTTTGGCAAATTCTATTCTTTCACTCCACAACAGCTCCATTTTATTGTGGAGTATAACAAACTATCAATTATCTTTGGATGTCATATTCAACATAAAGTTTGCCAAAATTTTTCGATATAAATTCCCCTCTATGATCAGCCTACAACACTATGATAGATTCTCCACTTTGCTTTTCAACAAATGATTTAAATTTTTTAAAAAGCAATAACGCATTTGAATTTTTTTAATAGAGTTAATTTATTCGACCAAAATCGTAAAGTACCTTCGTCCATTTAATGAAAGAGTGCTCATTGGCTCATACACATTTACATTTTTCCATTACGTCAATGTTGTAAACCTTCTTGACTACCCTTTAAAAAAAGAATCTTGATATTGTTTTCTAGCTAAACAACTTTCACAAACATCATCTATGTACTTTATCAAAGACAAACCAATTACAAAATATTGCTCATAAATGCTTAACTTTTGGAACTTAAATGCCCATATTTATGATGCTAAAATCAATTATCATGATGCAAAGACACTGTCAATAGAGATTTGATATAAAATTATTATTTAAAAGGAAATAATTCATTTTTACAAAGATGCTTCTTCTTCAAAGACAACTAAAAATTCTTAAACTTCCTTCTAAAAGTAATTGACTCATATTTAACAAGTGTGAATCTAATCAAGTACATTAAAGTATATTTTCAATGTAATCTAAATCATATGCATTTATCTTAATGGTACCATTTTTTTAGCCTCTCAAACCATTCCATCACTTATTATAACTTGATTACATTTTAACTTATCCAAAATAGTGAAAAAACAAAGTTGACTTGTTATATGCAAACTACACCCATTATTGACATAACCCATATCTAGAACACATTCTCTAGTAAAATAACATATAATAAATATGGTCGTATATTTTGTGGTAGTAACATTGCTTTGAGCTTAAAAGTTCACTTCTCTTAACTTTTTTTAAATGTTGATTATTACCACCAGACAAATCAACTTTAGCATACGGTATAAGTTATTCATTAACTGTTCATTGGGAGAAGTGAAGAACAGATGGGTATAGAGTACATGTATATGTTATTATCAATGCAATTTGTAAGAATTTAGTATAGATACTTATGTCGCACTGTCATAATGAAAATTGCATCTTGCAAAATCATTTTTTTCATGGAAGATACAATACATTATTTTTTCAAATTAAATATTTTTTGAGTCCAATATGATTGCAGTTTGGATAAGTGGTTCATCTTCTAGAATCATAAACCAGAACTGAGATTTAGGGAAAAAAACTCTTAAACAATATAACTGGTACTCTTAGACACGTTTGTATGTTTGTAGTTGTGGTTGACAACATAGAATCAGACATTACGAAAGCATCAACCAAATATTTTCATCTTGTCATATAGTCAGAGTGAGATGGTTTTACTAAGTCCTCAAAGATAAATAGCTTAAATAGCGAAGGATGTTCTTCAACCACAAGCTCTTCTGGTGCTTTTACTATAAAGTTGTGCTTAAATACTTAAAAAATCCCTGTTGAGTATCTTATCTTATTTCCACTCACATCACCCGATGATATACAATATTAAAAGGTTTATTTGAAACACGTAATTAGCAGATTATTGCATGTACTATATTTGAAAAATAACAATCATGATAAAAAAAGATAATGTTCATGAAAGAAGTGGACAAAACTGGTGAGCCCACCTTATTAAAAGAGGTTTCATTCTTATTGTAAGTTAACATTGAAAGAGTTTCACTAATGAAGAAACTACAGATTCTTTATGAAATTAGTCAATTACTACCCTTTTTATTTTGTTGAATGACCAGTAATCTTAGGCACAAGATTTGTATAATTAATGTCACTGTAATAATTTTAAACATTTTTTTGGTTATTTGTAAATCACCAATTTGTAATTTGTACTCAATACCTATGAATGAAATGTTTTAAGAAATTTTCCACGAAGATGATGGTTCAATTCGTGAAAAATTTTTAGTGAGAGACGGTTTTCTTCCCCAATTAAACCATCCTCTTTATGGAAATTTTCTTCAATTAGCGACGCAAGTCTTCCGAGGAGAAACCTTCTCTCACTAAAATTTTTCCCTTTAACTTTTATCTACCTGAAATTACCTTGTTACCCCTAATAGCTTCCATTTTAGGAAACTAAATTCCCGCCCCTAACTCCTTTCTCCTCTGATACAGTTCTTCTTCCTCATCTTCTGAGGTTCATCCTCACAATTGGGCCTCTTGAAGGCTAGGAAAATGGAGAATGAAGGGCCTCCTACTCCTTCTAACCTGAACCTAACTAATTTCCTTGAACTTACTAGCTGGTTAAAGAAGAAAAAAATCTAGAGAACACTTAACTATAATGACTCGAGAGGAAAAAGTTAAGACTAATTCAAAATAACCTAAAAGGAGCCTAGAACAATAAGCTTAACGTTCAACACAATGAAGTAAAACTCAAGCATTTTCAAAATGTATTAAACGAAGGATTATTAAAAATTCTAATGGGACTTCTAAGAGCAGGAGCAAATGTCTGTTTCTAGGCTTTAGTGGGTTTTTTTGGCATAAAAGGCTAGCATTTCTAGTTCTTTAAGCTTGGGTCAATGCTAGATGGGGCAAAAAGGGCTTGGAGAAAATAAAGATGATGGATGATGATTCTTTTCTCTTCAAATTCTCTATACAAAACTGCCTATATGAGATTATTGAATAGGGACTATAACACTAAGTGGCAAACCTATGTTCATTCAAAAATGAAAACCAAGTTAAGAATATAACAGAGGTAACATTATTGTTTTTCCACTATGGGTTAATTTTCATAACGTGCCTCTTGAACTATGGGCAATAAAAGGATTAAGCTACCTTGCTAGCTCATTAGGGAGACCATTATACATGGATGCTCAAACTATAAACATGGAACATTATTTGTTTTGCAAAAATCTGCATTGAAATAAAAAGAAATACTTAATTACTTGATAAATTTCCTGTTATGAAATTGGAGAAAATGGATAACTATAGAGGGTTGAAGTGGCAATTACCTGTCCTTAGAAACTAAACATTATAAGCAAAACTTGAAAACTAATAGGAAAATTATTTAAAACTAGCCGGCATGATGAGCTGATAGGGTTAACTACTTTGGAAAGCAATAATGAATTTGATCAGGTTAGCTAGTAAAGCTCAAAAGTAACCATAAATCATGAATTTGAGACAGTGACTGATGAGTAACCAATTAAACTAAAAGAGGATGAGAACACTCCTACAAATCCTGAAGTCCAAATAAATGAAAAGGCAAACAACTAGACAGGCAAGGAGAATAACCATAAGAAGGAGACCCTAGCTGAAATCGAAGCATCTACTTCCACTTCCAAAAGAAGATCGGCTAAAAGAAAAGGTAAGAACAAATCTAAAGGGGACCATCTCCTTGATGATCCTGGTATGGAATGCTCGGGGGTTTAATGACCCTCTTAAAACAGAAAGGTAAAGGAGATTGTTTTGGAAAAGAATCCTTGGTTAGTAGGACCACTTGAAACAAAAATAAAAGCTCCTTATTTGTTAGGTGTCTCTAAGTTTTTGGGTGCAACATAGAATGCTATCTGTAATCACTTTTCACATTACAATGGCATAATTCCATGCTTTTATAACTTAATTAAGATCTTGGTGTAAGTGGAAGGAGAAAGTGACCAGTTCATTCACTTGAAATGCCAAATCAAGGTATTAAACTCAGTTTTTAATCTTACACTGATATATGCCTCAAACTTTTAGTTCCAAAGAGAAATACTATAGAACAATCTTCAAACCATTGAAGCAAAAAACACAAACCCTTGACTCTTAATTAGTGACTACAATTGTATATATACAGATCATGAAGTAAAAGGCGGAAGGAGATTTCCTACAGAAATAAGGAGCAAATTATCTAACCTATTTTAGAGAGTGAAAAATATATGCCTAAGATTCATTGGAAGGCTCTTTACTTAGTCCAACAAAAAACAAAGGCACATGCTGATAAGGGAAAAACTTGATAGAGGTTTGGTCGATCAAGCTTGGTTAGATAACTTCTCACATTCTTTTGCTTATTTTAGGAAACGTTCATTCTTGAATCACTCATATATTCTCATTCAAAACATCCAAGCCATAAAGTTTTATGGGGTACCCTTTAGATTCTTTAATGGGCTCACTCAACAAGAAGGCTTCCTGGAACTAGTGTATGCCTATTGGAATTATAATGTTAATGGTTATAAATGCTACCAACTAATGCAAGAACTAAGGATGGTTAAATAAGCTATTAAATCCTTTATTAACTCTCATACCGAGCATATCACAAAGACCAAACTGAAGCTAACATAAGCTCATAATGAGTGTTACAACTTTCCCTACAATAACCAATTAAAGACAGGGGAGGCTCAGAGACTTAGAGAACATCAAGAGGCCCTTAAATTACACAACTTTATCTTAAAACAGAAAGATCGAATGGATTGGTTAAGGGATGTCGATTCAAATACCAAAAATTTTTCATGCTTCTCTTATACCAAGACGAAACTTGAACAAGATTGTGGAACTCAAAGATAATAATGGTAGCTTATTCACATATCAACCTTCCTTATTAAAACTCACAAGAGATTACTTTTTGCAGTTAATGCGAACAACAATTGATCCACCTCATATTGACAGCCTAAAAAGATTCTTTGATTGTGCATTAACCCAAGACTTCAAGGAGATACTGGCAGCACCATTCATAAATCAGGAAATCAAAGATGTGCAGTTTGCACCCTTCTAAAGCACCTTGGCCAGATGGATTCACTACTTGGTTCTTTAAAAAAACCTAGGAGATCACAGGTAGATTGTTCACAAAAACAATTCAAGAATGCTTTTCCTCTTACAAACTACCGAAGGAACTAAATCACACATATATCTACGTAGTTCCAAAGAAACATAATCCTTTCTCATTAGTGGAATACAGGCCTATCTCATGCTGCAATACAACTTACAAAGTGATAGCTAAACTCCTTGCTAACATGTTAAAAATAGCTTTAAAGGGAGTGGTTAATCTAACACAAGGAGCCGCCATAGCTGCAAGATGCATAGGAGATAATATTGTCCTAATACAAGAGATATTGAAACAATACAACTAAGGGAAAAATGTCAAAAGTTGCTTTTGGAAAATTGATTTTTATAAAGCATTTGACATAATGAATTGGAACTTCATACAATCTTGTTTGGAAGCACTCAGATTCCTTACACTCTTTAAGGATTGGATAATGATGTACATTAAATCTTCCTCAACTAGGATCTTGTGAATGGTACCCTTACTAAGCCTCTCAATTGTGCTAGGGGCATAAGACAAAGGGATCCCTTATCCCCTTATCTTTTCACATTAGTAATGGAGGGTTTATCTAAAATTCTCTACAAGCTTACTCAATGTATTGCCATATTTCACTTTCACTATAAACGTAGAGATTATAAGTTAACTTGCTTGATGTTTGCATTTGACCTTATACTACTATATGTGAAGCTAATTTAGGGAAGATTCTTAATGATCTACTCAAGATATGCTCCTGAGAGTAAATTATGAAGAAAGTAGCATGTTTTTTTTCCAAAGATGTCAGAAATTAAGGAGAATTATTAAGGATTACATGGCTACAACTACACTCTCTTCTGTTCAAGTATCTTGGAGTCCCAATTTTTCATGCAAGACCTAAGTATTCATATTGCATTTCTCTAATTGAGAGATTCAAATCTAGAATTAATGCTTGGAAAAATAAGTATCTATCTCTAGCTACCAAAGTTACATTGATAATATCAATTCTTGATAATCTATATGTGCATTAGATTACTCACATTATCTTGACAAGGAGAATACTTAAAGAGATTGACTGCATCATAAAAGCTTTTTTACGGTCTAGGAAAACTAAAAACTAAAAAAAAGTCAAAGTCAAATGGAGTAAAGTTACTATCCCAAAGAGGCAAAGAGGCTTAGGAATAATTTATATACCTCAAATGCAACAAGAGCTTCTGTGCAAGAGAATTTGGAGGTTGTATATGGACAAAAATGCTATCTAGATCAAGTGCATACATGAACCATATCTCATAAATCAGAACTTTTGGCAACTACCATTCACCAGGGAGTACTCATGGATATTCAATTATATGCTGAAATTGAGAAATTTGGTTTTCCCCTAGATTAAGCACAATTTAGGGAATGGAGATAATATATTAGTGTGGTTTGACAATTGGTCTAACTTTAACCCTCTTTTCCTAAGAGACGAGATGCTTCAGTTAACCAATCGAGTCCCACTTAATGCTGACGTATCTTCACTTATACATGATGGAAGATAGACTGGCAATTTCAGAGGATTATTAATCTCATTGAAAATTTCCCACATATCACTCACTGGCAATATGAGGACTATGTAATTTGGAAACCTGATCCAAGTGGTGTCTTCACCAATAAGTCATGCTATAAAGCACTACAAGTTGCAAGAGAGAGTATACCTTGGTTTAAACTGCTATGGAAGAACTCACAGAACCCCCAAAGCACCAGTGATTACTTGGCTAGTCATTAATAATAGAATTAGAACTAAAAGCAGGTGGTTTGGGTCATTTGAGTCCATCTGCATCATGTCTAAAGAAGCTAAAGACGAAAAGGACCATTTGTTCTTTCAATGCAGATATTGTAAAGCTATGTCAAGTAGAATCCTGCACTTGTCGGCTGCTTATTATTCTTCATATGTCTGGGATGTAACTCTCAACTGGATAACTAGAATTGCCAAGAAATATAAGCAAGATAGAGCTCTTTACAAGACAACTTTCACAACCATAATTTATTCACTATGGAAAGAAAGGAACAAGAGAATCTACAAGGGGGAAGAAGTAAACAAACAACAATTAGCTGAGATAATTATTAATTGGATTTGAGCCTTAATCGTTGCAAAATCAACTTAGCATGACTTTTCTCCAAGAGTCAAGAACAGATGGAACTTGTAACTTACTGATTATATTCTTGCCACTTGTATCTTGTTAAAAGTATTATTTTAGTGATTAAATTGTAATGTTGGATAGTTTTACTTTAGTTAACAAAATTTTTATTCAATTCTAAAAATTAATAATCTTCTAAGAATTTTCAATTTTAAGAGGCTGAAAGTTTAAGTCACCGTAAGGAGTTTGCAATTTACTTAAATTCTTGAAAGAATGTTTGATTGGAAGTGAAAATATGTTAGTTTTATAAGCATAAGAAATAAATAAAATTATAAAATAATTTATTCAAATAATGTAATTTATAAAGTATCATGTATCCGATAATTTATTTAGTATATATTTCAAAATTAAAGATGACGAGTTTTACCATTGTAAATTTTTTTATCACGATTTTCATGCGACTTGTCCACTGGGCTTGTAGATCGGACTGCTGGATTGGGAATGCTAATACAGATTCCTGCAATTCTCATTTTCCCATTCTAAATCAGGGCGTTCAATTTCCAGAGGCGGTAGAATTTTGTTTTGTACTTTGATTTCTGCATATGCATATACAGAAGTGGTACGAGGTATTCAACTATTACATGGGAGGACTGAAGTACAGATGGGTATAGGGTACGTGTATATGTTCTCATCTATGCAATTTGTAAGATTTTGGTTAGACACTTTTGTTGTACGGTCACAAAGAAAATTCTATCTTACAGAACCATTTTATTCATGGAAAGTTACTGTACATTATTTTATCAAATTACATATTTGCTGCGTCTAACAGAGATTGTTGGAAATCATTAAGCAGAACTGAGAATTGGGAAACAAACTCTTAGGCAATACAAGTAAGCGGTACTCTCAGACACGTTTTTATGTTTGTAGTTGTGGCGGACAGCATAGAGTCAGACATTACGATAAGCATCCACCAAATATTCGTATCTTATCATGGCGTCCGTGTGGGATAGTCTCATTAAGTCCTCAAAGATAAATGGCTTAAAAAGCGAAGGATGTTCTTCATCCAGGAGCTCTTCTGGTGCTTTTACTATGAAGCCCTGCTCAAATACTGAAAAAAACCCTGCTGAGTATCTTGGCTGATTTCCACTCATAATCACCCGATGTTTTGCAGCATTCAGACGACCGTTTGTCCAGGCCTACAAAATCATTTCTTCAGTTAACAAGAAGCAAATTGAATAGTGCTTGTTTCTAAGATCATATCTGTCGAATTGAATTGCTTGGAAGTTATAGCAGAACCAAGGAGACTTACGCGGAAGGCCTCACCAAACATGACAATGAAGGAGCCAGGGAGAGGATTGATCTTGATCCATTCTCCGGATTCGGCTTCTATTTCTAGCCCAGCACCGTCAATTTGATACAATATGCTGATGACATTCGGGTCCCGATGCGCACCCAGTCCTACCTGATCTCTTTCACCATTTTGGGGTGCCTCATATTTCATAACTCGAATACTGTAGGCAGTTGAGTCCTTGAGCTCATCCAAGTACTTCTCAACCCCCAAGCTCTCGAGCACGACCCTCTTCACTAAGCATTCCAGATCCGCCAGTGGCTTTGAGAAAGACACCACATTTTCGCTGAATAAATGGTGAATATGTTAGCAAAAAAACCTGAAACATGCTCAAAGGTAACGACAATTAATGCACAGGAAACCTGAAACTTGGTTTTCCCTGAGGCCAGAGACACTGGACAAAGCTCTCGACAGCGTCTTGTGAGCAGGGATTTCCAAGTCTAAAGCTCTCATACAGCGGCACATCGCTCCTTTGCCCTATGTAACCACGATATGGTCCTGTTGAAACATTTCGTGTTTTGATTTCTGAAGGTATATCAAAAAGGTCTTTTACTTCACGTTCCATTCCCTTGTAAACATGTACAGGAATTTCATCCAACAATGCAACGAAGCAACCAGACCGTTCGGCAGCTTTAATAACTTGGGATTTAACGGCTTCCCATTCTGGAGTGTCAGGCTTTAAGCTTGACTTGGAAAAATCTATGGTTGGAATACATAGATGATCATGCGACCCCATGGTTACCTTCTGGTTATATTCATAATATGATACCATACGTCTGATTTATAGCGTTGAGAGGGAGACCAGTAACACTGATTCTAATGTTTGACGGCGAGAAGTCGGCATCCGGCCACTGTTGCCCCGAAAGAGGTGGCTCAAGTGGCAGATTATAATACTGATTATAATGCTTGATAATGACAATAAAACATATTTTGCAACCGGAAAGTGATGTAATTATAGTTTGACAAATTACAATTACAAGTACCTGAAATTATAGTTTTAAAAGATGTCGTACGTTGAAGTGTAGACCTAACAAGTCTTTGTATTATATATCTTGGATTTGAGTTCAAATTCACTCAAAACCTGGTTGGACTGTAGTTACTGCTTGACGTTGTGATATATTGAAGAGCGACAGGAACAGTGATGAAAATGATAAAGAATGGCCGCCTCATAAGTAAAACAAACAAAAATCAAGTGATGATAGATTTAAAGAGACTATGCAGCACATAGATGGAAGGTAAAGACAACGAAACACATAATTAATTTTGTTTATTTGATGCTTCGATGATCTCATGTTTCACGAAAATTTTAGTTATTTCTGTTCTTGTCATAGAACAGAAATAACTAAAATTTTAAGAATTATAAAAAAGATAGACAAGAAGATAGACGGTGAAATAATAGTGAAATAATGCAACTTGCAAAATTTTAAGAATTATAAAAAAGCAAAAAGTCTATTGATTTTATTTTTCTTTAAGGATATAAAATAACAATCAGATTACAATTAAAAAAAGATTAGCTGGAAAAAAAAGAATTGAAATTTGATTACAAGACTCTTTCCATAACAATTTAGTATCAAAGACAGGTTTTTCGTGTAATTTAAAAAAACTTTAGAAATTTATTTTTATATTTAAATTTCTCAAAATTTTCTTTCTTCTTTTCAATATTTTAAAAAAATCATTTATATTAGAATTTGATTAAAAAATGACGATAAAATACACGCAATATGAATATTAGAGATTAATTAATCAAATGTCACTAATATGATAAGTCAACTCAGCTCTTAAACTAGATTAGAATTAATTAAAATTGACGCAAATTAATAATTTAAGATAATTACAACAAATTATTAGTTTGAGTTGGATTTGATTAGTTTAGTTTAAATTTAAGAGTTAAGTTAAATTGTCATATAAACGTTTGATTAGGTCATATATGATATTCATACTACATGTGTTTCATAGTTACCTTTAACTGAAGTCTAAGAGAAGGATTTTTTTCCTAGAAAAATAAAAACTAAAAAATCAAGAATTTTAAAGAACAAAGGGTTTTTTAAAATTTTTTAAACAATAGGGATATCTATATCTTCTATTATGAAAACTTATTTTTAACCAAATAACTAAGAAAACAACTTATTAATTTTTGTATTAATATCTAATATTCTCCCTTTAATGCAAAAATTCTTGACTCCTAATTTTTTAAATAAAATAAACTTCTCCAAGAAAAAGTGGTTTGGTGAACACATCAACAATTTGTAATTTGGTGGACATATAAGCAATTTGATGATTAGTATTGCAATAAGCCATTTGTATGCTCCCTTGTTGAACTAACTCTAATAAAATGATGATTTGTTTTCATATATCTTGTATGCTATGAAAAATATAATTTTTGGATATGACAATAATAAATTATTGTTGCCCCAAGTTGCTTTTGTTACATATCTTTTGAAATTATTCTCAACCCGATTGCTTGACTTTTTGTAGAAGTTGCAACCATATCGACTTTGGAAGAAGATAATGCAATAGAAGATTGTTTTTTACAACTCTAAAAGACAACACCATTTCTAAGAGCAAAAGCACATCATTGTATTTCATCAATCATCAATTAAACATGCCTAATCATTTTCACAATATCCATTCAAACTTAGATTCATAGTTCTGCCACACCAAATTCTATATGATCAGGTTCCTTTAAGTATTTCAATATTCTCTTGTCAGCGTCATAATGCAATTTATTAGGATTCTAAATTGTGACAAAATACTAGTGGCTAGAGCATAATATAGTTTGCTTTTTATCAAATAGAGCATGCTTTTATTCAAAGTGCAATATAAATGACTATCCACCTTTTCTTCTTCATCATCCAGGCTAAATTTTTTATTGGTAATTATGAGAGTCTTCACTAGATAGCACTCTTGCTTTTGAAACTTTATGAGAACTTCATTAATATTTTTTCTTTTGAAATAAAAATTCCTTATCACATTGCTTTACTCCCATCCCAAGAAAGTAGTTCATCATCCTCATATAAGTCATTTCAAATTAAAAAATAATAAGTTTCTTAAATTCATTCATAAAGAAAACATTATTTCTTGTATAATCAAGTCATCCACATAAATATAAACAATTAACAATTCATCACTTCTCCTAAACTTGACTTATAAATGTAGACTCACTTGAACTTTATTGAAATCTACATGAGTTGAAATGATTATTGATACTCTCCTAAATAGCCTGTAAACTTTGCTTTAGGTTATATAATGCTTTATTTAAATAGTATATTGTATTCTCTTGACTTACCACTTTATATCCTTTTGATTGTTGTACATACACATATCCTTTTGATTGTTGTACATACACTTCTTTATTTAAAGCACCATTAAGAAAAACAGACTTCATATCAAATTAATAGACATTTCATTTTGTTTTGGGCTATTAAGGCTAAGAGGGTGCCCTTATTATCAAACTATGCAGTCAGAGTAAATGCCTCATCAAGGTCATCACCTTTACGTTGCATATAATCTCGAGCAACTAAGCTAGCTTTGTATTTCCAAAGTGACCCATTTGATTTGTATTTCATCTTATAAATCAACTTCAGATTAATGATTTTTACTCTATTTTCAAGTTTAGTCAACTCTATTGTATTTTTTTCTAGGAGCTTCATTTCTGCATCCATATCAACATGCCAATCATTTAATTTTTAATGTTCTTCAAATAAACTTGTCTCTTATACTTATACAATATGACGTCTCTTTATAATTGTATAACTGTCTGTCAAGCTCCTCCATTTTTGCAACGAAGTGTTTGAAGAGGAATGAGAGTCAAAATGTGTTGGACTTGATCAATTAAGTGAGTTGGCTAGGTTAGATTGTAATATAGAAGGACTAAAGTCATCATCCTCGCCATTCACCATTGGATTTTTTCCTTGATCATCTTCTAAAAAGGATCCTAGAAAATGTTGTTTCTCATCCTATTTTCACCCATTTTTCATCAAATACATCATGACTAATTAGTAACATCGTGATAAGAAGATTATAAAATCTATAACCTTTAGTTTCAATATTATATCCCATAAAATTTTACTACACATTATTTTCATCAAGCTTTGTTCATTTTAAAAAAGGAATGTGCACGTAAGCAATAAAACCAAAAACTTTAAGATGAGTCGTGAGACTTCCATTGAGAATATAAGTTCCTATGTATATTGTGTAACACTCCACTCCCGCTGGACCCGAACCCGATATCGATAGTGATATCCGAATCCGTGCCCCGCGAGGGTGGCGTGTCACATCA
>JANIIA010000005.1:7294866-7319497 GCA_027478495.1 Erythroxylum alaternifolium | reverse complement strand
GATATTTGATTTTATTAAAATTAAATTAATTATAATTAGAATTTGATTTTAATTATAATTAAAGATATTTAATTTTAGTAAAAAACTTATGATTTTTCTATAAATACGGAAAAGCTTTTAGAAGCTAGCATTTTTACCTTTTCCTCTCAAAAACAGTTTGGGAATTGCTCTGTGGATGCCATCAGAGGCTGGACGCTTGGACAGCTTGTGATTGATCGATTGGAAAGGTTCCAAAGATTTTTCAACTGGAAAGCAAATAAGGTACGATTTCTAAATAGTTTAATGTTTTATTCAAGTTTATACAATTATCGAGATCCGCTCAGAATCCGTAAAAAAAATTTTTGTTTCCGCTGCACCCGTGATTCGATCACGGTTGGATTCCAAAACTAATATCTTAGCTTATTTCCACTCATCATCACCCGATGACATACAGCATTAAGAGGTTTATTCGGAACACATAATTAGCAGACTATATATAGCACGTATATCAATGGTGATAAAAAGGATAACGTTCATGAAAGAAGTAGACAGAACTAGTAAGCGCACCTTATTGAAAGAGGTTCCGTTCTTATTGCAAAATAACATTGAAAGAGGTTCACTAATGAAGAAACCGTAGAATCTTTCTGAAATTACCACCCTTTCTATTTTGTTGAATGACCAGTACTCGCAGGCAGTAGACCCGTAAAGCTAATGTCACGATTTTCATGCGAATCGTCCACTGGGCTTGTAGATACGAGATTGGACTGCTGGATTGGGAATGCTAATTCAGATTAACTGTTGTTAATTGGATTTGGATCCATGTATTAACGAGCCTAATGAAGTATTAATTGAAAAACTATGGTTGTAACTGACGTTGACGGTCTACTAAACCAAGACAGAAAGCAGAAGATAAGATAAAATGTATCATATTCAAGCGGGACAATATCAACTTCACCGATCATCAAATTTCAAAGCCATGCGCTATGAAATTTTAACAACTTGACGTAAACATCTAAAGGAACATCCTTATAGTTTAAAATTAGAAGGATTTGGGTGACGAACGATTATGGCCTTAAAAGACTCGAAGAAAAAAATGAAGGTTATAATGATTTCTTATCTAATCATGAATATTTTACTCTGCTTACATACGCCAACTCAACAATACCAGTTAGTTAGTCAATAAAGATGACATTAGATTGAGCTCTAATTCAATTAGTTTAATTATTTTTATTTAAAAGTTTAAAAATAACAAATGATACTATTTTTATTTACAATATTCAAACTTTATACCTAAATAATTTAAAATTATTTTTTTTAAATAAATTTTAATTCTGCCTAAATTTAAATATTATTTTTACTTGCAATTGTTACTGAATTATTGATCTCCTTACTTTTTGATATTTTTAATAATAACAATTTGATTCACCGTAAGTGGGTTTGATCTAATTTATCAAAAGTAATCGACGCATTTGGTAAGACATGACGGATTGACTTGTTTGTTTTAGGGAATGATTCGAAAGCAAACGACAGAACATATATCTTTTTAAGCTTGCGCGCTTAAAGCTATGCCTGCAACTTGCAAGATGTGTTAAAGAATAAAGTTGGGTGTCGTATTGGGCGACCCGATTTCTAAGGGATCATAACTCTGCTTCAATTAATCAGTTTTAATTAATTGAAACAGGGTACTCCAATCTATTCCTAAGGGCCTGCTTCTTCCTCCTTTATCGGCACCCTTTACCCACGTCCTGGTCTTTTTATTACTGGGGTGATCAGTAATCGTAACAAAATCATGGTGACTTGACTTGTATTCAACTTCTCCGGAATATATGATGTTGTTTCAGTGTGATATTAAGAAATCATTTAATATAAAAGTAAAGTTAAATTTATTAGATGAACCCATAACTCGATGACATGCTTTTCATAATTTAAAAACTTGAAAGTATCTTTATCTTCAGTTGGTATTCATTAAGTGCTTGCATGTGGGGGAATTCTTTTTTATTTATTAATCTTAACTTATCCTGTTATAGTCCTGTACATAAAATATATAATTATATATGTAAACATCTTTTCTCTGCGGGGCTGACTGCAGAGTAAAGCCAATGTTTCTTAAAGATAAGAGCATCAATTATTGTGGGGGGTCAGTATTGACACCAATCTTTCCCTAAAAGAAAGTGATGGGATGACATTTTCAATTCAAGGGAGCGTAAGAAAGGGACTATGATATTTGCAGTCACATCCCGGTGTAGAAGTGCAAGGCGGGCAACTAGCTCTCAGAATTATATGATTTTCAACCCGTCGACCAAGAAATTAACGATAGTTTCTGTCTGCATTATCTGTTGTGGGGTGCACTTGTGCACCTTATCATGCCACGAAGAAGATATCTTCATTTGTATCTAAAAATTTGGCAGTTTAGTCACTATGAATTCCATGTTAGTTTGATTAGTTCATAGTTCGTTGAAAATAGAGATAAAAAGCCAAATTCTTTCTTTCATTAGATTTAATCTCAATTAATTTGACAAGTAACTTAGGGAACATATATAATATAAATAAAATTTCCAGCCCCCTTCGAGTGTTTTAAAATAATTATTTAAAAATTAAAAATATAAAATAATTTATTTTTTAAATTATATCAAAGTCTGGGTTGTTCAGACACAAGTTTACCCGAAGTTTAATTTTTTAAAATAAAATGATATCATTTTACTTAGAATAATTAGACCTCGAATTTGTCTGAGCTTGAGCTTGGACTTGACTCATAGATCGGTCCATTGAAAATAACAAAATTTAGGCCCATAGACTAAAAATTACCATCTATAATTATAAACTCAATTAATTGAGTAAATTTTTTTCTCTACATATCCTCTTTTTAACCTTTCATTTAATCTAATTTAATCATTAGAATAGTTAAATTAATAACTTTCATTATAAAATTCAATTATCTAAAAGTTTTATTATTAGTGTTTTTGATTATTTTTTCAACTTATATTACTTATTAAAATTGTAATAATATGTTTAGATCGAGAAATTTTACATTTGGATTATGTTCTTTTTTATTATTTTATAGTCTATTGTGGAATGTTTTCGAAGCTCTTTTCTATGAATCGGGTGATATATCCCTGACTGTAAGTTCACATGCTTTTCGTTTATCTTTCTATGAAGCGGACAGATTACTGTTTTGTGTTCTCTCTAGCTATGACCTTTTATGGTCTCTTAATACATCTTCACTCCACTTTTGTGTGACCTTTTCCTTTTATATGAAATTAGGTTGTATTATTAGGTTAGTAAGCTTTTCTAATCTCTTTAGTCGAACTTCAATATCAATTATGGACAATCATTTAAACCCATGCCCTTATATACAATTCAACGTATTTAGTGAAACAGTAATAATAAACCATATATGTATTATTTTATAATGGAAGCAACCTGCTTTTTTTCTCATTTCCTTTATTTTTTAATTATGTTATGGGACATCTGGTCATCAAAATTGATAAAAGGGGTTTTTTTTATACAAAATAGAACAAAAGTTAATTCTTTTTCAACAACAACGTTCTGTAAAAATTTTGATGACACACAAAGTTTGAAGAGATTCAACATTATGCAGTCTTACTCTTAATTAATGGAGAGACTGTTTTTTTTAGAACTAAAATATTATTATTAATATTTAATAAAATTATTTCGAATGAAAAAACTCCCTTATTCCCTTGAGACTTTCCACAACCTTTCACTTCATTTTTTTTAATTTTGTGCGACTTAAAACTGATTAACTAACCCAAAAAAAAAAAATATGGCGTCGTTTTTCTTCATTTTGCTTACTTTTTCTTCTCTTTTGCGTTGAATAATTCATCCGTATGTGGTCGTATGCGTGTAATGTGGATAAGGGTCTTTTTCCTTGGACGTGAAGACTGACCAAAAATCTCTGGGTAAACGCACCAACCTAATGGTATACCCCAAAATGGAAGGCAGACCCTCCTCAAAATCAAGGACTTCTAGAAGCCGAATACATGTGTGAAAAGCCTTGTATAGTTGGAACCCTTTAATGTGGGAAACTTTCAAGTCCATTGTTTGAAAGTCAAAATTATTATTATTATTTTGTTATAAATAAAATTATTTAAAATAGGAAAAAATGTACAGAATTTTGGGGTGGTCAAGCAAAGGTGGCTTAGGTCAGGACTCGGTGTTGGACAGCTTAAAGATAACTTGGAGCATATGCAAAACTACTCAAGACGTTGTGGTCAACCAACGATTTAATAATGGAAAACTTCTCACATGTATTTTCTCACCTTTCTTTACTATTATCCTTTTCCATTCACGAGCTTTCCCGGAAGACGCACAGCTTTGAAAGTTCAAAGCCGTCACTTCCCTACCGTCATGGACCTTTTATATACGTTGGATTTCCACCTCACATACGTCCATCTCTCATTTTGTGCTTCTCTTGGCTCAACAGCTCGAAAGATCTTTTCTTTCTTGTAATCAAGTTCCAGAAAAAGATCAAGAGAAAGAAGGTGAAATACAGAAAGTTCTCAGTTTTGGTGGGTGTTAAGAACATTTTGTGTTTGCAGTGCTGCTGATCGTTCAACAATGGAGGGCGGTGATATTTATAGAGCAAGTAACAGTCTAAGAAGGGGAAGTTCTTCAATATGGAGAAACACTGGTATGGAGGCATTTTCGGTTTCTTCACGTGAAGAAGACGATGAGGAGGCTCTTAAGTGGGCTGTTCTTGAGAAGCTGCCTACATATGATCGTTTGAGGAAGGGTATATTAACAAGTGCATCGAAAGGTATAGCTACTGAGATTGACATACACAACCTTGGATTCCAAGAAAGGAAGCATTTGATCGAGAGGTTGGTCAAAGTAGCTGAAGAAGATAACGAGAGATTCTTGTTGAAACTCAAGGATCGTATTGATAGGTAAAGACTCGTTCGCAAAACTTGGTTTTCGGTTACAAGGAATTTTAGCAGTGGAAGTTACTAAAAGATAGGAACTCGGAACACCAGTTGGATCTTCTAACATAGATAGAATCGAAAAAGAAGAAACAGAGTAGCTCTGTTTTTTATCGTGTAAAGTAGTTGGTCTTAGATGCTTTAAACTGGACACTTCTTTCTCTAATTTTTTTATATACCCTTGCTGTTTTAGGGTTGGAGTTGATCTGCCAACAATTGAAGTCCGATATGAGCATCTTAATATTGAGGCAGAGGCATATGTAGGAAGCAGAGCTTTGCCTACATTCATTAACTTCAATATCAACATACTAGAGGTAACTGCTTGTCATCATCTTAGTATTAATTGCGATTTTTGGCATATGATCTACCTATTCCAACTATGGATCTGCAGATATACTAATTTTGATTTTTATTTCAAAAGGGTTTGTTGAATTATCTTCATATCCTCCCAAGTCGAAAGAAACATCTGACCATTCTTAAGGATGTTAGTGGAATAGTCAAACCATCAAGGTGAGATTTAAGCTGCTAGTTGATATATGATTGTTCATCTTCTACCTATTAACAATTTTTAATATATAATCTGTATCACTTGTAATTCTCACTATGCATCTGTTGCAGAATGACTTTGCTTTTAGGTCCTCCAAGTTCTGGAAAGACCACTCTCTTGTTGGCATTGGCTGGAAAGCTTGATCCCAATCTAAAGGTGTTCGCATATCCTTGTACCTTTATTTGGTTTATGAGGATTAAGCTATTAATTTCAGACTTCCCCTCTAGATTTTCTTATCTAATTTGAGGAGTTTTCATTTCACTTGTAGGTCTCTGGAAACGTGAGTTACAATGGCCACGGCATGAATGAATTCATCCCACAGAGAACAGCTGCCTATATCAGTCAACATGATCTCCACATTGGAGAAATGACTGTAAGGGAAACTTTGGCATTTTCTGCCAGGTGCCAAGGAGTTGGTTTCCGACATGGTTAGATTAGAAGTCCTTGTCTTTTTTGGTTCAATCTGATCTTTTTAGCATAGTTCTCAATATGTAGTCAAGAAATTCTAGCTTAAATATCTGTAATTGTTTCTGGCAACTTTCAGAAATGTTAGCGGAGTTAGCAAGAAGAGAAAAAGCAGCAAACATCAAACCCGATCCCGATATTGATGTCTTCATGAAGGTGAGCAAAAATATCGTGTGTAGATAAGGTTACAACTATGGTGATTTTTCGTCAAATTCAATAAGTTAATATAAGTTTCATTGATGACACTTTGAAGTTAAATTGTTTTCCATTTTGGTACTGTAGGCAATTGCAACAGAAGGTGAGGAGACCAACGTGGTCACGGATTACATACTAAAGGTAATGCCATCAGAAAACAGTCTTCAGTTAACACAAATTTCTGTGGCTTCATTATCTAATGCCTTTCTTTAATTTTCATAACTTCTACAGATATTAGGATTGGAAGTATGTGCAGATACATTGGTAGGAGATGAAATGTTGAGGGGTATCTCTGGAGGGCAAAGAAAACGTGTGACGACAGGTAAATGAGCTTAGTGACCACAAGAAAGAAAAGGTTTTTTATTTTCCTTTTGAATCTCTGTGTGTGTGTATGAACATGTTATGCAATGGACATTGCAGGTGAAATGCTTGTTGGACCTGCAAGGGCACTGTTTATGGACGAGATTTCTACTGGCTTGGATAGTTCAACAACTTTCCAGATTATCAACTGCCTGAAGCAATCCATTCACATTCTTAATGGAACTGCAGTTATCTCCCTCCTTCAACCTGCTCCAGAGACTTATAACCTATTTGATGACATTATCCTCATCTCAGATGGTCAAATTGTGTACCAAGGTCCTCGGGAAAATGTGCTTGAGTTTTTTGAACAAATGGGGTTCAGGTGTCCTGAAAGAAAAGGGGTTGCTGACTTCTTACAGGAAGTAAGAAATAACAAATAACTCTTGTCTTGTTTTTGTCAAAATAGGCCTTCCATAAGAAAATAGAGCATAAATAACCTTGCTTTTGAACTTTCCTAATCTCTGCAAATGATGATTTCATTGCAGGTGACATCAAAGAAAGATCAGAAGCAGTATTGGGCACGAAAAGATCAGCCCTATAACTTTGTCACTGTCGACGAATTTGTTAAGGCATTCAAGTCATTTAGTGTGGGGCAAAGGATATCAAATGAGCTTTCTGCTCCATTTGACAAGACCAAGAGTCATCCAGCTGCTCTGGCAACCGAAAGGTACGGTGTTGGAAAGATGGATCTGCTGAAAGCTAACTTCTCAAGAGAGTACTTGCTCATGAAGAGGAACTCTTTTGTCTATATCTTCAAGCTGAGCCAGGTGATTATCAAAAGTTTTTGGTGATCCTAGTGCCTTACTCTGAAATTTGCAAAAGTACTAATAATTTCTTATTCTTGTTTTGATGTCTAGCTCTTTTTAATGGCATTCATTTCAATGACCCTCTTCTTACGAACTGAGATGCATAGAGATACAGTAGTCGATGGAGGAATTTATCTTGGAGCTCTGTTCTTTACTACTGTCATGATCATGTTCAATGGTATGTCAGAGCTATCCATGACAATCGCAAAGCTTCCTGTATTCTACAAGCAAAGGGACCTCCTATTCTATCCTTCGTGGGCATATTCTTTACCCCCTTGGCTACTTAAGATTCCAATCACATTTGTGGAAGTTGCTGTATGGGTTTTCCTGACATACTATGTCATTGGATTTGATCCTAACGTTGGAAGGTAAAAAGAAAAATGTAAATGCTTTAAAACTGCCATATATGATCTTGCTGGTGCTGAAAGGGTATGGAAAATATGTGCAGGTTATTTAAGCAGTACATGTTACTATTACTGGTTAATCAGATGGCCTCTGGACTATTTCGATTCATTGCTGCGACTGGAAGGAACATGATTGTTGCAAACACCTTCGGGTCCTTTGCACTACTTGCACTTTTTGCACTTGGTGGTGTTATTCTTTCACGAGGTAAAGTTTCTGCTAAATGTTCAAAGGATGATTGAAACTTTATCATGGTAAAACTTGAATGTTTTTTTGTGCTGTGGTTCTTCTTGCTGACAACTACAGATGACATAAAGAAATGGTGGATATGGGGTTACTGGATTTCGCCATTGATGTATGGGCAGAATGCGATACTTGTTAACGAATTCCTTGGAAAAAATTGGAGACATGTAATTTTCCTGAACAGCCACTCTTTGATTAGAAAGAGCATCTATCTTTTGAAAATGAAATAATCTGTTTTACAAATTGCAGAATGCTCCAAACTCATCAGTGCCACTTGGAGTTCAAGTTTTGAAGTCTCGAGGATTCTTTCCATACGCGTATTGGTATTGGATAGGGATCGGGGCTTTGATCGGATTCATAGTAATCTTCAACTTCCTTTTCACTCTGGCACTAACTTTCCTCGGCCGTGAGTTTCATTAACCACCTAAGTTTCCTTGCATAGTGTAAATACTTAGAGAGCTTTTGCTGATATCTTGCAATTTATATTGGCCAGCACTTGAGAAGCCTCAAGCTGTTATATCTGATGAGCCGGAAAGTAGTGAAACTAGTCACAGACCTGCTGGAGCCGTTCAATTGGCAGAGCAGGGAAGTAGTCACAAAGCACACTCAGGTAAGAGATACCATTGATTATGTGTGATTCTGCTCAGGTCAGCCATTCTGCCTGTCACGTAACTATCTGATGTGAATTTGCATACAGAATCGGAAGAGGCGAGCCATGCCAAGAAGAAAGGAATGGTTCTCCCATTTGAACCGCATTCCATCACATTTGATGAAGTTATATACTCTGTTGATATGCCTCAGGTATCAAAGCCACAAACAAAAATCATTTCATCATTCAAATGATGGCTTTCAATGATGAAGAGAACTAATCTTATTGCATCTGATACATGTAGGAAATGAAAAACCAGGGAATTGGTGAAGACAAATTGGTGCTTTTGAAGGGTGTCAGTGGCGCTTTTAGGCCAGGCGTTCTAACAGCGTTAATGGGTGTTAGCGGTGCCGGTAAAACAACTTTGATGGATGTGTTGGCTGGTAGGAAAACCGGTGGGTACATTGAAGGCAACATCACAATTTCTGGATATCCCAAGAAGCAAGAAACATTCGCTAGAATTTCAGGATACTGTGAGCAAAATGACATCCACTCACCCCATGTTACTGTTTATGAATCCGTACTCTATTCGGCTTGGCTTCGTCTACCATCGGATGTCAACGCCGAGACACGAAAGGTAGGCATTTATATCTACATTCTTCTTCTGCAATGTAATTTGAATGCAAACTCGTAGTAGTTTCAATCAACTTAAACTGCATTTCCTGAGCCACACTCAATTGACCTTAACATTGGTGACAGATGTTCATTGAGGAAGTTATGGATCTTGTGGAACTAAATCCATTGCGAAATGCTTTAGTTGGATTACCTGGCGTGAACGGTCTATCGACTGAACAGCGCAAGCGGTTAACCATAGCTGTTGAGTTAGTGGCAAACCCTTCTATAATTTTCATGGATGAGCCAACTTCTGGGCTCGATGCAAGAGCTGCTGCAATTGTTATGAGAACAGTTAGAAACACTGTGGATACTGGAAGAACTGTTGTATGCACAATCCATCAACCGAGTATCGATATTTTTGAAGCTTTTGATGAGGTAACCTACTAACAGAAATTATTTCTATTTCCCGATCAAGGGGATTCACTGTTGTAATGTAGAAGTAATGTGCTTCATGTGACATTTGCAGCTATTTCTGATGAAGCGAGGAGGACAAGAAATTTATGTTGGGCCATTGGGTCGCCATTCTTCTCATTTGGTCAACTACTTTGAGGTATGCTAATCTGATGCATTACCCTCTTACCTTGATCATAATAGGATCACAGGCTAATTTATATCACTTTTCTTAATGTTAGTCCATTGAAGGAGTCAGTAAAATTACTGATGGCTATAATCCAGCAACATGGATGCTGGAAGTTAGCACTGCAGCGCAAGAAGTTGCTTTGGGAGTTGATTTTACGGATATTTACAAAAATTCAGAACTCTTCAGGAGAAACAAAGCAATGATCCAAGAACTAAGCAAAGCAGCTCCTGGTTCCAAGGATCTCTATTTCCCTACGGAGTACTCACAGCCCTTTTTGACCCAGTGTGTAGCCTGCCTATGGAAGCAACATTGGTCGTACTGGCGTAATCCACCATACACTGCCGTTAGGTTTCTCTTCACAACATTCATTGCCCTGATGTTTGGAACAATGTTCTGGGATCTTGGTTCCAAAATGTAAGTAACAATCGGAGAATATCATGTCAAAGGGGTCATTCTCTGCTAGTTATCTTGCTCCTCATTCCCGCTTTGCTATGACTATATTTGCAGGAAAAAGCAACAGGACTTCTTCAACTCAATGGGTTCGATGTATGCAGCTGTTCTCTTCCTTGGGGTGCAAAACGCCTCGTCTGTGCAGCCAGTGGTGGCCGTTGAAAGAACCGTCTTTTACAGAGAGAGAGCTGCCGGAATGTACTCAGCTCTGCCCTATGCTTTTGCACAGGTAACACATACGTTCAGATTCCCCTACCTGTGATATGACCAAGTTGAACATGTTACTTACCAGTCTCTTCTCATTTTTTCTGTGCTCAGGTCCTGATCGAGATTCCATACATCTTTGCCCAAGCAGTAGTCTACGGTCTCATTGTATATGCCATGATTGGATTTGAATGGAACGCTGCTAAGTTCTTCTGGTACCTGTTCTTCATGTACTTCACTCTACTGTACTTCACCTACTATGGGATGATGACTGTTGCTATGACACCAAACCACCACATAGCACAAATTGTCTCCTCAGCATTTTACGGATTCTGGAATCTCTTTTCAGGATTCATTGTCCCCAGACCTGTAAGTTCTTCTTCTTCCTTCAAACTCATGTTCATCCTTTAGTTTCAATATCATGGAGACCCATCCTAATTCCAATTCTGTTGTCTGTTTGTTTGTACCGAACAGCGCATGCCTGTATGGTGGAGATGGTACTACTGGGGATGTCCGGTGTCATGGACCTTGTATGGTTTGATCGTATCACAATACGGAGATATAGAGGAACCCCTTGACAATGGGCAGACAGTGAAAGAGTTTCTGAATGACTACTTCGGTTACAAACACGATTTCCTGGGAGTTGTAGCAGTTGTTGTTCTTGGGTGCACCGTCCTCTTCGCATTTATTTTCGCATTTTCCATCAGGGCCTTCAATTTCCAGAGGCGATAGAAGTTTTGTGGTTTCAGCTTGTATATAAGGCTGTCCGTTCTATTAACTATTTTTATCTAATGTAAACCTTCTCTTCTCTGCTCTTCAAATGGTTTTGACATCCATATGAAAAAGTGTAATAAAATGTTTCTTTATCAATTTTGCAACACTCCAATTTTTCAGTTCTTTTATCAGTTCAACATCTTAATCTTTTCTAGATTATACCAGGAAGAAGTTGGATACGATTAAGGCAAACTTCATGAGCTGACCATGATTCTAAAGCCAAAGAAAGAAAACATCTTCACCTAGAGTAGCTGTCTTTTCCCAATGTTCAACTTGTGTTATCAGAAGACATGACTAAGCAGAATGAATCCTGAAGGCCCGACACCTTCTTCCTCTCTGCACTTTTGCCTGAACATCCCTTCGTGAATGCTTAATCCAATGGGAGTATACAATGGAGAGAGAGTAGAATCTCCTGCACCATAAAACCAAGCCATCACTAAGAAAGAATTGAAACGACTTAAAACTAAGCAGCTAAAAGCAAAACAGTCTATTCTCGCGTAACCTTCCTTTGTCCTTTAAGCTGAGGCCCCAAAATCTTTGAAGTTCTTCAACAAAATCTTCAAGGCTATACGTTCACATAAACTCCCTTCATCTTCATTCAGCTCGGTTGTCCCACCAGACTTAACGGCGTCCCTTTCAGTTGTGCCTCCACTGTTGTTAATCACATTCGTCGTTGTTTTTGACCTAACTTGTCGCAAAGCTTCACCCATCTGGTCTGAGAGTGTCCGGAAACCTCTTGCGTGGGATTGGATTGACTTCGAGTTTCAAATTTGTTGGATATACTAAAACTAATTTTGATAAGGTTTGAGTTTAAAATTTTTTCAAACTTAAATTCAAATATAAAAAATATAACTTAAATCTGACTCGTTACTAGACACAAACGCTTAATGTTCTAATTGTACTTCCAATTGTTAAGATCCCTTTTCTTTGGTGTTCGTAGGTCAAAACATTAACTTGACATCCAACATCCGTTGAATTAGGAATAGCTAAGTTTCACAAGTAGGCAAAGTTGACTGCTGCATGATCAAGTAGAAATGAAATACAATAACCAAATTTACATAAACCTTGACAATCTTAACTTAGCATGATAATTAAAAATGAGATACATGATCAAAATTATGTTAAAGTTTTATCGTAATTTAATTTTTTTATTCTTTTTATGTTTAAAATTATTATAATGATAATTATTTAATTATTATACAATTCTTTTGTCATATTATATTGATTATTTATTTATTTTTACCCAAAGCTCCATATTATTAAAATTCTTAAATTCAATGTGGATTTGAAATTATAACTTAACAGAAACAACAACTGAATAAAAATTCTACTGAAATGCAAAATTTAAGAAGATTTAATAATACGTAACTTTATTCCTAATTAATAGAAAAACTGTTTTCGAAATAACATAACGGTAGATGAATGATATATGATAAAAAGGAGATAAATGACAACTAAATAATATAAGGATTAAGGGTATTTTTAAAACATGATAATTAAAATTAAAAAATGTCAATCTAAATAAGAGTTTAATGCAATCACTCTTATATCCTTTTTAACTAGCCCTAGATATTATATACATAGATAGGAGGGAAGCCCTTCTTGAACTTATAAGTTGATATGGCAAATGGTTTGGCGTGGATAGAATTACGAGTGGCGTTTTGGAAAAAAAATATAGGAAGGAACTAATTAACTCGTTCAGAAGATATGCCAAAGCTTAGGCTGTGAATCTGTGTTTGCAGATAGTTAATTGAGGATCAGATCTTGAGAACTTAACACTTCTGGCAACATAAGTACTTCTGGAGCTTAAAACATTTGACATTGTTTGATTCTCTATACTTTGACTTTCTTCTCTAGTTCCCGAGACGTGGCAACTTCACATTTTACCAATTTCAGTCTTTCTAGCTACATCTCCCTCACCCACTCGCAGTTCAGACCCGTGATGACACGAACTATAATTCTTGACTAATCCAAAAGCACAAAAAGAGGTCCAAAGAACACAGACACAACAAAACCATAACTGCCACGTGTCTTACTGCAGTGGGGCCCAACCACAAATTGAAGCCATAACCTTAAAAAAATAATTAAAAAAAGCATCAAACCGATGAAAATACGATAGAAAAAGGTTATTGTCCTGACAAATCATATGAAAGAAGCATCTATGTCACTCACGCATTTTAGTCACCCTCAAAACTATATATTCCGTCCTCTCTCTCTCTCTCTCTCTATATGACCGTGTTCAGATAAGAACGAGATGGGTTGTGAAGACGAGTGGGTTCGAGTTGCCATGTCCGATGACACCCTCGTCGTCGACATGCTTTTGAAGCTTAACCAAACGGCGGAAGCAGTGCCATCTGACCAGCCGTTGATTGGTGCTGGTGGTCAGGGTTTTGGAGTCGAGTGGAGCACTAGACAACGTCGTTCTAGACATGTGTTACGTAAAAAGGGTGACCAAACTCGTGCGAGCCCATCCACGCCTCTCTCGTGGAGCGGCGCCACCTCGGTCAGCGGCGGAGGGACTGGTGATGGGTTCGAGGAGTCCAGCGTCGCCGTCAACATCAAGCCGGTCAACACCGCTAGATCTAAGGTTCGTTCACGTTGCTTCTTTGTGTACAAGCAGTTTCAGTCGGTGACTATTTCCTTTTTCGTTGGTATTTTTCGTTCCACATCATTATATATATATTTTAAAAAATATTCTTCTGTCTATTTACACTGAAATGACGATCTCATCCTTTTCGTACGGATCTGGGTAGTCTCCGTCTTACCGCCGGAGGTGTTTAATATTTCTCCAATCTCATGCAGTTTTGGTTTCTTCAACCTTTCTGTAGATTTTCTTTTTCATGGCTCTGGTTCAACGCATCGTTAGATATTCAATTCAACGAAACGTTTCCTTTTCTATTAACTCTGCAAGGACAAACACCGACCCTTAGTCCAAGGGCAACTGTGTCCATGGACATGGACTATGTTCCACAACCCAACCTCTCTGTCGAGCGTCGAGACTTTTCCCTACCCCAAGAGTCAAAACCCTACGACTCTATCTATGAGGGCATTTTGGTAATTTGGCACTTCCACCTTTTTGTGTAAATATTTTTGGAAAAGGACTGTTTATTCGGTGGCGTGTTTTTGTGGCAAGATATGTCTGCCTGTCGTCTGGTGATAGTGTCGTTAGTCGTTGGGGGGCGCTTTATTTGGGTTGCCGGGGAGGGAAGGATCCAGTGTGGTCGCAGCAGCTTCACACTTCATGCGGGCTCGTCAGGATCTAGTCTTTTCTCACGTGACAAATGCTGATGGTTCCATCTGAGCCAATGAGAATGAGCTGGAAGTGTGAAAGTCACCTCAAGGGTTGGAGATTTCAGGAAGTTATTTTAAGTGTATTGGTTTTTGGTAGTTGGGTGCCAAATGGGAGAAAAAGAGTGGCAACGTCAAGTGGGGACCATTAACTGTTACCAAATTTGTTGTTATGAGCTGACTTGTTGGTTAGCTCAATTGTGCTTAACTAACATTATACGTATCTAAAGTCTAATCCACTGTATATATAGCTATGTGTATGTACTAACAAACCATATACATCACGTACCAACTTAAGAACTCAGAAACGGGGGAGGAAATGAGGGGTTCAAGCTGATATAGACAAACTAAAGTTAATTTAACGTCTTTTAGGAACGCATTGTCAACCCTATACGTTTAGTAGATAAATGTGTTTTTTGTGTTAGTTCTTGGAAGGGAGCTTATCAATTGTATGAAGGGTCACGATTATACCGTGCACATTTAATATACAGACTTCCACACATTGTAGATGCATTTGAGTATAATCAAGGAGTTTTTAGTTGGTATGTAGCACTTTCATGCCAACAAAATGAGCCAGCCATTCTTTATTAGGAAAAGAATTTCCTATTTCTTTATTCGTATAGTTTAACTAATTACTACTGTTACCAAATGGCTGGGAAGAACTTTCTGTGCATCAATCTGAACTATCCTATATTGGGGTATGGACAGGTCACTGTTAAAAGTGAAACATCTTCTGTCAAGAAGTCAAGGAGGAGGAAGGTTTGTAAATGAACTTCTCTTGCATCTTGTTAAAGAGTAGTGTATGAAGTCCATTGGTCTCTCTCTGAACTTTGTTTTAATATTTGCAGACTTTAGCTGAGCTTAAAGAGGAGGAGAGTTTTCTGCTGAAGGAAAGGCGAGATTTAAGAAATGTATGAAGTCCAATGTTTATGTTTTCTCTCTTCACCGTTTACCTTAATATAGGATTAAATCTAATCTATTGATAGTTTGACCTATTTTAATTATCTATGGAGCAGCAATTGACAATGTTACGAGTAACTTTAGAGAAACAAAGAGCTAGGAATGAGAGCTTGAAGAGGGTGAAGGTAAAACTGCAGAACCTTTTTCACATATGTCAGGTGCTTCTATGTTCTGTATCTGCGCGCGATGATCACAAATACTTTCTGCATTACCATGATCCTTTTTAAGATAGAAAGTGACCCCTTATCATCTACATGCTAACTATATCAAGTGCACTCTTGGTTTGTCCTTTTCTGTGTGGAGGTTGATCTTATGATCAATGTTCCATTCTCTTAACTTTTGAAAGGTTATTATGATACTTAATATGATTCCTGAGAAGTACCATCACCAACTCAGATTTGCTTCTACTCATGCAAAAGTTGCAATTGATTCTGAGAGATCAAGTAATGCATGATGAGGAAATTATCAGGAAGATGTTTGATCTTCTGATGTATATTGCTTTGAAAATGTTAAAATAACCCCACCACCATTACCTGATTTGAATTGCATTAAATATAGATAGCCTTGCCAGCCAACCAACCAACCTGACAGTGATTCTGTTTCCATTGACAGCTCGATTTGCTATCTCATCATACTCCAAAAGGAGTTGCTGCTTTTGTTAAATCAGAAGATGAGAATTTGGGTCAAGCTGAACCAGTAATTGTAGCCAGTCAGTCCTCAAGTTCTATCATGTCCATAGCTGCTACATGCAAGGAGATTGTTCCATCTCCTCAAGCACCTGAGGTTGGAAGTGCAAGGCCCTTCTTTCTGCTACCTGACCTAAATCTTCCAGCAGATGAAGATTCAGGCTCTGAACTTTTATATGGAACGAGCTGAGAAGAAATAACAATCTATTCCGACCATCTTTGCCCTGGATCACAAATGGATACCGCAGGCCCAAAAAGCTCTTAACGGTATAAAATTGGAGTTAATGTAACAGCAGATTACCAGAAAATGCATTTTACACATGCAGGTGGAGGGTAGTGTAGAGATACTAATCTTTAGTTACTGTTGACGTTCTCTTACTAAGCAGATTTCTACATTCATCCAAATTCTTTGGGGCCAAGCTAAATCTCATTCCCTTTGCTGTTATGTAGGAAATAGTAACAAATATGGTGTAATTACTTGATAGATATCACATGTTATGGTGCCTATATATATGATGTTTCAAATTTTTGCTTATCTTTATTGTGTCTGTTTTGGATAAAGCTAAAAAAACACTCCATGAAACTTGTTCAAACTGTTAAAAATAACCTATAACCTTAATAGAGATTAAGCCAAAGACTTAATGACCGTAGGAATCGTATTCATTTAAAATAAAATCTTTAGTTGGAGCCCGTCAATGATGGAAGAGATCTGCACCTCCGACTTTCATGGGCGACCTGTTACAAACCATTGTTGATGGTTGCTGATTGATTATATCTCTGGGCTAGAGAGTCTAGCAAAATTTTAGTCTACTGCTGCTTCCAGTTCCAGGTGCATAAACTGCTAGTTTGACAAAGACCATGAATGTACGTTCATATCAGATTTGCAGAGATTTTGTAATCACAGTGACGCTAGTACTAGACCCTATCTCTTTCTCTCTCTTGCAGCTGGATGTGAAGTAAGAGCATATTTTAGGAGGATGATGCAGATTACAAGTTCTTAATTATTGGTAATGTTGGGACTTGTACTCCGTCCAGGACATTAAATTAATTCATCCCTGGAACTTCTGCAAACTCTATTCAGCCATGGAATACTTCAACAAATAATACTGAACACACCCTGATCATTCTTCATTTTCCATTTCTAAAGTCAAATTATAATGCAGAAAGTTTGTAACTAACATGCAACAAGTTGGAAGACTAAGTGCTAGAGAATAACTACACGTAGTCTAAGTTTCAATATATATGTAATATTCGTAAAGTTCTTTCACATCTTTCGAGCACTGACCACAGAAGGTATCTCCAGTCTAGCGCTTGCATTGCCAAAATCCAGCCCCACTAACATCCTACTCTGCCATGCACGATCAAACTAAGCAAAAACGCACTAGCCAGCACCCATTAGCATTAGACAAATCAACCTAAACTACTCAGAAAACCATAGATGGAGTGTTACTATTCCTGTTGTTATTAGCACCATATCCAACCTCCAATTTCAAGTCAAGTTCCACATGATCATCTTTATCCGTCCCTTTCTTCCCAATGCCAGAAGCATGGTTACTAAAATCACTGAACAAATCAGTCATAGAAGTAACCACCGCACACTTTCTGCTACAATTGCTATTCCCTTTACTCTTCCTCCTCCTCGCATCTGTGGATGACGTCCCCGAAGAAGTAGGCGATGATATAGGCAAAACCGAAGGTATTTCGAAGTTTGTTCTTGCCTTTGCACCTCTAAGCCTCCTAGCAGCCGCGTCATACGCACGCGCCGCCTCCTCCGCAGTGTCAAACGTCCCAAGCCAGTGACGGCACCGCCCTATGCGGTCTCGTATCTCCGCTGACCATCTTCCCCAGGGCCTCTTCCGCACACCTCTATAACTCCTCTGCGACGAAACAACACCACCATTATTCCCATTGCCTCCCACTTCATGTTTTGACGTTTTAGACAGAGAAGACTTGTCGGAGCTTGTTCCGAAAAGAACGTCTCGACCAACAACAGCCGCGATGCCGTCGAGAACCGGTGGTACTTCGGATGGGTCATGGTGTTTTTCACTCTCGTTGTTGCAAATATCAGTGAAGGACCTAAACCCTGAGACATCAAAGACGGGTTTATAAACCGAAGGGCTTAGGAACCGAAACATTTCTGACAAGGGAATGGTTTCGGGCTTCGGTAAGAACGGAACGGGCAGCAAGTTTTGGTTGTTCATGGTGGGTAACATCAGTGAAGCTCCAAAGGGTTTAAGGCCACTAACTAGTTGTTGTTGGGGAGGACAAAAACATAGTGGAGTTTATATTATATAAACAAAATGGTATTCTTAATTTTGGAGAAGAAGATATCATTTAATAATTAGAGATACACCTGTCAACTTTGATGAGACCGTAATCCGTCTCATAGGTTATTAATATTATCCCCTATACATAATCTTAGGCGTACCCCAAATCCTATCCACCATTTTGTCAATCACAATAGTCAGGACCTTGCACTGGAACTTAAGCTCATTCATGGTCAGATCCCGTAGAGCCTTTTTTTTTTTTTTGGCTCCTTTTCAATCCAAGTAAAAGCTTAATTAGGATCGTCTCTCTTTGTTTTTACTTGAATGACCATTTGCATCCTTGTTTGAAATATAGTCTGAACATGAACTTGTTTAATTGAGCTGTTTTTGTTTGAAGTTGCATTGAGTTGTAGTTGTTTTCAACTTCTTTATAACATGATTGTAGGTAGCTTTGATTTAGCATACAATGCAGACGAAGAACAGGGAAATCTTTGATAAGATGTGGAAATAAAGGTGGATTAATCATGTAACGAAGAAGCAGGTCATTTGATGGGCGGGTTTTTCATTAAGGGGAGTTGAAACAATCGAGGAGGACTTCCTTGGTAGTGTGTTTTCAATAGCCGTTGGATTACGTGAAACCTGTTACAGCATCACGGTGTCGTCAAAGGAAAAGATTGTTTTGACTCACATCCTGCTTGCCCTTTATTGCAATTTGCTTCCTTTTTAAGTTCTGGTGCTGCTCAGGGGCACCAAGATAACCATGTGGTGCACTTGATGGACCAGCATGCAAGTAGGGTTTTGTGTGATTTGGTGATGGAGGATTGAGTCATTTGGCTTATATTGACACACAAATGGTCCTGATCGTGTCAATCACAACCTCCTGGAACCAAGACAAAGAATCAGGAGCATTTGAACTTTGAGGGGTTTTAGGTTCAGGGTGAATATTTATGAAGGTGGCCAAAGATCGGTGATAGCAATGTTGATTGGACCGTAATCTTTTGGGTGAAGTAAAAGTAAGCTGTGAGGGTTAGTGGATGTGAATTTGTTAATGATATTTTGTCATTCCATATCAATTCTAATATATATTAGGATTTTTCAATTAAATTCAAGTTAAATTTAATTTTAAGAGAATGGATATTCAAATTAGTTAAAGTAAAATAAAATTATTTTAACTTTAATTTTAAAAATAGAATGACCCTTTACCATCTTTAAGAACACCGATGAAAAGAATATATAAATTATTAGTGGAATAATTATAACATTTAATTTATAGGTAAATATAGAAATAAAGAAAACAATTTTCCTATTAATTTTCATATCCTTAAAATCCCATGAAGTTGTGAAATTTTCATAGGGAAATAAATTCCTCAAAAAGTGAGATTTTAATGGTCCTATGAGAAATATATTCGGCCTAGGGCAATGACATGCAACTTGTAAATGAATTTTTTAAAAAACTAAATCGAAAATTAAATCGGTAAGATAAGAGATTTAATATTTAAAAGGATCAATCGGTATTAAATCGCATAAAATTAGTTAAAGACTAAATAATATTTAAAAGATAATTAAAAAAGACTATTCTTAAATATCAAAAAAATTAAAGTTTAATTAAGCAATAGACTATTAAAATAAAAAATAATTACTGTTTTTTAGTTTATAAAAATGATTAGTCTATAAAAGCCGAATAATTAATTAATAAACTGATTAGTTTTTAACAAAAAAAAATGAATAAACTAAATCGAACATAAAATTTAAATATTGAACCAATAAATTAACCGATTCAAAATTTTTACCATAAAAACGGCCTAATTAATTTAATTTTTAAAACATTTATATAAACTATTAAATAGAGACATTTTCAAGCACATATCTTACTAATAAACTTAGTTCTTTTTGGTTCACTTTCCAAAAAAACGGGAAGCACAACATAGAACAACATCATTGGTTTCTACACAAATAACCAGAGCTGAACAACATTGATCCTATACATGTACTGTATTTGTCCAAACTTTGAAGTCAATCTTCTATATTCTCGCATCAACATAAGTCCATGCATAAAGCATCCAGCAACACATCCTAACACAAGTTACAGAGAGAAAGAGAGAGAGAGAGAGAGAGAGAGAGGGATGTTGTGCTTGTGCATGTCCATTAATAGTTGGGAACTGTTGTTTGGCTTCTTATGGACATATCTCAAGGTGGTGGATGAACTGCCTTTGCTTTTACTATGATATTTGGAGAAACATTCTTAGAAGAATGTCCGTCTATAACTCTCTAAACTAACTCTACCATAAAGAGTATATATAAATATATATAAGAGATGACATTCCCAAGGGAAGCTTATTAGCTAGCGGGATGCACGGGAAAGGTTTGGGTGTTCTTCAATGGGCACTCTTGAGACTGACAGATCTTCTCTTGCAAATAGAGAAAAAGGAGCTTTTCTTTATCCGCATGACGGTTCGTGGGGATGAACAAAGAAAAAAAGACAAATTCCCAAGAAGGAACTACTAAAGATAACAATGAGCCAAATCAAACTGAATGGAAAAGCATATTTGTCCAGTAATTCAGATCGAGTTTCAGAACTTGCCAGAAAGTAAATCATCATCATATCTCTGATTCTTAAATCGTCAAGTGCAAACAAGTCTTAACTAGGTCCAGTTTTTGGGGAACATGAACATGTCACTGGAACATCTAGTTGATTAGAAGGTCAAAACTTTAGGACACTATTAATTTCTTTGATTAGGGCATCCTCTAGTTTTTGAGTCCTAAATTACATGGAGATTAAGATCAAAATTACTACATTTTACTATAATTCTACTGAGGAAACAAAACTGATTATTTGAAAGAAAAAACATTAGGATCGCCCAGTGTAAATTTATTAAGGTTCTTGACCTATCCAAGCCACCATAGTTTAGTAATCTAATAGGAACTGACTTAAACTGTGGGAAAGATCCAACTTACACTAGTCCCGGGATGATAGGTGATATTAGGACAAAGAGTTTTTTTGCTTATCATCAATTGTTCTTATCAAGTACTGGTAAACATTTAAACAGAATCTCAGCCGCTAGCTCCAATTCTTGTTCTGAGATTATCAATGGAGGCACCAGCCTAACTACATTGCCCTTTCCTGCAGTTAAGATTAAGAGACCGGAATTTCGACAGGCATCCACCAGAGGTGAAGCAGATACATCCAACTCAATTCCAATTATGAGTCCCAGACCCCTTACTTCTTTCACATGTGAATTTCCTCCAAGCTTTTGCATCAAGAGTTCTTTGAAGTACTGACCTTTCTTAGAGACACTGGCCAAGAAACAAGGCTGTGATATTTTATCTAAAACAGTAACGGCAGCATTGCAAACAAGAGGACCACCGGCAAAAGTACTTCCGTGGTCTCCATGCTTTATGGCAGCAGCAACTCTTTCGCTTACTAAAACAGCTCCGATGGGAAGGCCTCCTGCGAGAGGTTTGGCAAGTGTCATAATATCAGGGAACACTCCGTATGCTTCATGTGCCCATAGGTAACCAGTTCGACCCAGCCCACATTGAACCTGAAATCACAAGATGCCTGCAAGTTATCTTCTGTCTCCTAACCTTAAGGTCAGGAATTAATGTACGAACGAGAACTTCAACTCAACAAGAACAATGGAAAAGATAGTAAAATATGATTCTCTACTGCACATCCTGCTGATTAACTGTTGGAATTCAAATCCACAGAGACTCAACCTAACCATTAGAAGTAGTAAAATCACAGAACCACATAGCATTCATGAATAGTGAAGCCTTTCTGATGACGAATACTAGGAAAATCAAGTTCCTCTTCAATCGAGCAACTTCTTCACTTTCTCAATTTAACCATGGAAATCTGTACACTTGTTCTATGGGAAACTTATAAAGTCGAATATAAAAGCACATGAAGAGTAATTCTTTACTTCCCCAGAGAAACATTTCAAATACCATCAAGTTCAAATTTAGAGCAAATGTAAACCCTATTCTTGATTCTCTTGAGCTGTCGCCCAAATGCAGAGGAAATATCCATAACAGATCAGCACCGATTATGATTATAACTAGTTTAGTTAATAAGACCATTTACAAGCACGCTAAACTTTGTTACTTATATTTGATTTTTGTCAGAAAAACATAATTTCATTCCCTTTCTTATCCTCTCATATGCTTGAGAAAAGTGGCAAGCATATTTCATCAATGAGATGACAGAAACAGGCATAACATCACAAACAAATCAAGTATGCAATGAAGGAAAGTTGGTATCATCATAGTTAAAAAGTAAAAGGTCTTTAACCTCATCAAACACCAGTAGAGCCCCAGCTTCGTCACAAGTACTACGCAAAGATTGCAAAAACTCCTTTGTTGCACTGTAGATACCACCTTCACCCTGAATAGGTTCCACAAATACTGCGGCAATTTTCCCTTTTAGTATCAAATCCCTCGCCTCTTGGCTATTGCCATATTCCAGGAAAGTAACTCCAGGCATAACAGGCTCAAACGGAAGACGGTACTGCTCTTTGCTTGTCAAAGCAAGGGCTCCCATGGTCCTTCCATGGAAACTATTAGTAAATGAAATGAACTCCGTTGGATAGTTTTTGCCATTTGGATGTGAAACTTTTTGGAACTTCCTTGCGAACTTAATAGCAGCTTCATTCGCTTCGGTTCCAGAGTTTGAGAAAAAGACACGATCAGCAAAAGAAGAATCCACAAGACGCCTTGCAAGTTCTACCTAAAGCAATAATCAACCCAGAGTTACATTCCTCTTCCACATTCAATTCCTCAACCAATACTTACCTAAAAACAGCTTAAATCAGCCACTACCCATTAAGGAGGAACATCCCGTAAGAAAGACACCATTAATGGATTTTCGTGATGCTGATAATTAGTCATACCTAACTTTGTTCCCATTAAATCAATCCATAAAATTACCCAATAAGGAAAAGGCTTCAACTTCAGATGAAAGAATAAACCTTTATAACATCAAACCAAAACCAATCACAAAGCAACAGATCTTTTCAGTACAAAGAAAGAAAAAAGAGCAATAACACTTACTTGGGGTATTGAATAGTAGACATTACTAACATGAGTGAGCAACCCAGCTTGCTGTGTCACCGCTCGCACCCAATCGGGATCACCATGACCGAGCGAGTTAACAGCAATGCCGGACGTGCAGTCCAAGTACTCTCGCCCCTCAGGATCGTACAATTTACAACCTTTGCCATTGGAGAGCACTAAAGGGGTCCTTGCATATGTTCCCACCATGACCTTCCCCTCCATCTCCATAACCTCAGTACTCTTTAGACTCACCTTCATGGAATCCGCCAGCTGAACATTAATGCCAAGACACGCGCGGGCGTGGAACGAACGGCGAGCATCCAACGGCGGGGAACAGAAAGTGACAGGACGGTTGGGGAAAAGCTGGAGAGAGGCCATTGGTCTGGGTTTATTGAATAGCAAATGTGTTACGATGAAAAAGGTTGGTGCTTTGGTGTTTAAATAGGGACTTATGCTCTCTGTTTGTCCTTTGGTGTTTAAATAGGGACGTATGATCTCTCTTCCAAAAAATGAATTTGAAGGGAATCGATTCGAATGGGAATGGTCAGAAAACTTTTGCAGGGTTTAAGTTTTTGTGTTACGAGCAACGGAAAAGTAGTCTTCAAAAGACGAACATGTCATGTGAGACACGGCTTTGAATTTTGGATCTCTTTTATTTATTTATTTTTACTTTTTCTTAGATAATGGGAAGGGTATATATTGACGGAGTTGACTCTTAATAATTAAGGAATAAAAAGTAAGTGGTTGGTTGTTAATTATTATTATAGAAATAATAATCTGATATTTCACTTTTGAGAAATCTTTCGTACTTTTTATTTAGTAGAGAAACAAAACTTATTCATTAATAGTGTCTTTTTTTTTTAATATTCTTAATATTAATTAATTAAATACAATTAATTAATTAAAATATAATTAATTAATTAAAATATACTTTATTCATTAATTAAAATATTTTAATTAATTAATTAACAAAATATAATTAATTACAATATAATTAATTAAAATATAACTATTCATTAATTAAAATATTGTAATTAATTAATTAATTAAAATATTTTAACTAATTACAATATAATTAATTAAAATATAATCCATTCATTAATTAAAATATTATAATTAATTAGTTAAAATATAATTAATTAATTAATTATAATTAATTAAAATAGTATTAT
>JANIIA010000005.1:7127986-7147000 GCA_027478495.1 Erythroxylum alaternifolium | reverse complement strand
TTATTACATAATAATACTAATATATAAGACAATAAATTACTCATATTTTATTTATAATATATATTTTATAACTAATTGTTAATTAATTTTATTAGTAAATAAAATTTATATTTCTACATTTTATGTTAATAAAAAAAGTTGTAAAAAAGTTACAAAATTGTTCTCTCTTTTATTATATAGAAAAGGGTATAATTGGATTTTAAAAGCTAAATAGTTAGCTTATCTGTGAAAACGCTCCTCCACAGGAGCGTTTTCTGGTTTAGCTTATTGAAGACTTTCAGCTAACTTTTTAGATACTCTCCAAACAGCATTTATAGCTGTTTGAAGAGTCAAACAGCCGAATCTTGCCAATCAGCTAAAAAAATAGCTGATTGGCAAGTCACCAAACGGGGCCCTTGTATATTTCGCAACGATAATTAAGAAAACGAAGATAATTTATTTAATCAAACAAATTAAGAAAGAATAATTGGTATTTGTTAATTGTTACGAAGGAAAGCCAGCTAAATCAATTGATAAGTGGGGACCCTAGTTGCAAGTTGTTAATAAATTGAATATTCTATTCCTGATCTATTTTTGGTAATAGGTTATTCTTTTGTTTGGTTAAAGAAAACATACAAAATATATGATCCAAGGGTTTAATTATTCCTTGAGTTTGAGGAATAAGTAAACTCATCTTTTTCCTATCTTTATTTATTCCAAGTAGGTTAGGAATAAAAATGAGAACTTGTTGAATAAAAATATTCTTAAAGAATCTACGTAATTACTTAGCTATAATAATAACAATAATAATAATAATAATAATAATAATAGTCATCATCATCATCATATAATTAGTGGGGATAATGAATATTTTAGTCTTTTTGTTAGTTATTCCTTTATTATTCTAAATTTATATTTTTAAACCAAACATTAGCATTACATCATCTTTAGAAATTCTTAGGATATACTGAACTAAATAATAAATGTTCTATTCTATTCCTCATTTATTATATCCCTAAAGAATCATCATTCCATTCTTTGCCTATTCTTACAGGTGAACCAAATGCTCTGTAAGTTACATGCTACGATGAATTTGATCCATCGGTGCATGTACTCCTTTAAAGTCTGTCCTGACAGGTAGCATATGTGGTGTTAATAAACTAGACTTTTGACAGTGTGATTATTAAAATTTTTAACAGTAATAATGTCACAACTTGAAAGGAAACGTGAAACTCAAACTCAAAGTCCTCAAATTACACATAAGCTTGAACATTAATAGTAGAAATGAATGTAAAAATTTCAAAAAATAAATAACAATATGGACACATATAAGTGCAAACACAGTGAAGTATAATATTGTTAGCACGTATAAAAAAATTCCACATACTAAATCATATTACTATGGATGTTAAAGTGCAAGTCAAAATAATTAAAGTGCACATATAGAAGGATATATGTTGTAGTCGACACTATTTGAAGTCACTGCATGGTAGCTGACCTAAAAATAGAGTTGACGGGAGTCAAAATTCACTGAAAAAGCTCATATCTCCTTACAACACCTAATGACATGCTCACACAATATATAGTTTATATTAGTATAATCACACATATATGATGTATGACAAATTACATGCAATACACAATAAATCGTGGAGAAGGAATATTTGTAAGATCCTAATCTCTAAAGGTAAATCTTTATAATACTACACCTCGAATGACTGTGTGGAGCTAAGCATTACCAACAAACCAGTCATACACTTGTATAGTCTTAAGGCTCTTTTAGTCCAAAGGAGCTACGAGGAATCGAGCATCACCAACAGACCAACCATCACTTAATTTGTCTAAAGTCATAATCATATCGATAATATACATATAAAAAAAGAACTCGACCAGAAGCCAAACATCAACTGTGATCGATCTGCATCATATCTCAATATCATATTATAATCATCTCTCATGATCAAACCAATGTGTTCTTGGTCTTAATGTATACTCATCAAAATGTTATCCTTTTGTATAGAAGATACAAAGAAGGCTTAATATATGGGCTAGTAAGACTTTATCTGTTGGGGGAATATTGTAACTTATAAAATTTGTGCTAAATTGTTTACCTATTTATTGGTCCTTTAACATGTTTCTTACAAAAGGAGTTATCAAGACGTTGGAAAAATTACTTAAAAGATTCCTTTGGTGAAATCTAAATTCTGAGAGGTATTATGCCAAAGTGAAATGGACTCGAGTTTGTAAGAGAAAGGATGAAGGAGGTTTGTTGCTAATCTCCATTGGTACTATTAACAAAGTTATGTTGATCAAAAAGTTATCTAATATTTTGTTGGAGAAGGAGTCATTATGGATCAAATGGAGCCACACTTATATCTTTAAATGGAATAACATATGGGCCATTCATATTAAAACCTTCTTTTCTTACTTCTTGACTCAATTACTTAGGCGAAGGGCTATATTAAAACCAATTGTGGTTTGTAAGATAAGAAATTGTGTCTAATATGACTCTAAAATGCCTCTTCCTCATAGCCTTCAATAATATCCTTTTATAGTAAAAAAATAGAGTTTACGGGACATACATGATTGCTTACACAGTCATGTAGGTGACTGTGTATCTAAAAAATACCTCAATTCTTGACTTTACATCATTGTTGGAGCTTACAAGGGCAACATACACAATCGTGTATGTCAATATACATGAACGTGTATCTAAGCATGGGTAGAAACGGTGTCCTTAAAGCTCTACACATTTATAGTGACTCACACAATCATTATATACAGCTGTGTATCTCCAAAGTTGCATTATATCTTCATTTTATGTCATATTTCACTTGAATTCTTCCCCTTTTGGCATATGAAGAAAACTATAACCTAAAAAAGAGAGCATTTTCTCTCACATTTAGTGTCCTTTATAAAAAGCCTTCTTTATAGTCAAAAGCCTGTTTAATTTTTCTGATGCGGAGCTTTATAATGGAATCCCTTCCTTTTTTGCTTAAGTTCACAATGGTAGAAGACAAAATCTCATACTCTCTTGGGATATAAACTTAATATGTTTTAAACTCTATGCCAATAAAACAAGTTAGTAAAGTAGCTCAACTCTTCTAAGGGGAATCTAATACAAGACAAGTAATACTTGCACTAAATATAGGTATGTAAATATAGTCAATTAATCGTTTAATAAACATCCTCACACTTAAAAGCTTTTGCTTGTCCTCAAGCAAATCATAATCTAAATCATTAAACTTACAAACAGTCATCCCTTATTGACCTCAACCCGTCCATCCATACCCTAAATCATCATATCGTATCAATCATATTAACATACAATTATATTCAATCATCATAAAACTATCCTTCATAAGTCAATATCAATAATTATCACATAGATAATCTTTTGAAATCAAAAGTATAAGTTTTCACGCCCTCACTAAGTATTCACTTAATACAATCAAAATGTTTATGGTGGAAAGTGTAGGGACTCTCAAATCAATACATAGGTTGATTCTTAACTATAAGCTTGTAATAAAATCCTACCACTTATAAGTAAACTTGAAACAAAAATCAAAAGGTCTTGTTACAAGGTTTTAATGAGCTTAGGTAAAGATACCATAAGGATAATAAAAAGAGTGATAATATAGAAGAATATTTACATGAACAAAATTACATGAACTTAGTTCTTCAATATATATTATTATTTTATTTTATGTATTTTTGAGCATTCCCCATGTACCAACAATTAAAGAAATATTGGACAACTTTAAATTTCTTAAATGTAATCTAAGTCTCAAACAATCAACTACATGTAAATCCTTTAGGGTTTAAAAAATAATGAAAACGCTTTCAAGAAAAATAAGGTAAAGGCTATTGATGATGTTATAATCAATGAAAAGGCTAAGTCTTAAAAGTGGTTAATCTTAAGGGGTAAAATATGATAGGTTAATAATTAAGAAAATAAACTAAAACAAAAGTTAAATCTAAATATCTTTATCAGTTCAATGCTTATAATTTAACAAATGTGGTCTCAATGTGGATAATAAAAACAAGTTCTAGAATCATCTAAGTATGCATGATAATATTTATGAAAGAATCAAAGAGCTTAAATAGCAATGTGTTTGCTCTTTGACTCAAAATCTCACAAAAGTGCCTTATGTGTGTATATAATTTGTAATTTTCATTCAAATTATTTATCTCAATGATTAGTAACCAGACTCAAATTATTTATCTCAACAATTAACCAGACTTATTATGAAGTGCATATCCACAGTTTCATTGCACGTTTCATGGGATGGAACACTATCTGAGCCTTTTACTCCTACAAGGGGTATTAGGCAAGGAGATCCTTTATCATCGTATTTTTTCGTGCTTTGCATTGAAAGACTCGGTCATCTTATAACTCGTGAAGTGCGCAATGCCAACTGGAAACCTCTTCATCTCAGTAGCGATGGACCTCCTGTCTCCCACTTATTCTTTGCAAACGACTTGCTTCTTTTTGAAAAAGCATCGATCTCTCAGGTCCAGGTGATTTTGAGGGTTTTAGACACTTTTTGCCAGATTTCAGGTCAGAAAGTGAGTAACGCTAAAACCAGCATCTTTTTCTCCAAGAATGTTAGCCGGGCTACAGCTCATATTATAAATCATGGCTTTGATTTTAAACACACATCCAACCTGGGTAAATACCTAGGAATGCCTTTGATTCATGAACGTACCATGAGGCAAACTTATCAGTACATTTTGGATAAAGCCCATCAGAAGCTCGCAGGCTAGAGTGCGAGAACGTTATCACTAGCTGGACGTGTCACCCTAACACAGTCAGTCATTGCCTCTCTCCCGACTTATACGATGCAAACAGTCAGACTGTAGTGACAATTATGTGACTACTTAGAGCAACTAATGCGGGACTTCATATGGGGCACTAAGCCTGGACAGCGGAAATTGAATCTGGTAAGGTGGGATAAAGTATGTTGTCTCAAACATGATGGAGGCCTAGGGATTAAACGAGTATGTTCTTCCAATGATGCTTTGTTTACTAAATTAGGTTAGGCAGTGTTGACCAAACCTCACGTGTTTTGGATCCAGATTCTTCGAGCCAAGTACCATATAGACAATCGTCCCATTCTCCTCTAGGTAGAGAGAAAAGGGGCTTTAGCAATATGGCAGGGAATCACAGCTATATGGCAATTTGTACGCCAAGGCATAAAATGGCAATTAGGCAACGGACATCGCATACATTTTTGGCTAGACGATTGGGTCGGGGATTGGGGACCCCGTCTCCTGACAGCCACTTCCCCGCCCCTTAACAACTTGTTGTATGCGACAGTCCACGAGCTAGTTCATAAGAATGACAACTGGCAATGGTCGTTGTTCCAACAATATCTTCCTTCCTCAGTTTGTATGACTATTGCGAAAATTTTGCCACCCAACGATAGGATGGAGGAGGACCGCACAGCTTGGGGACCTAAAAAGAAGGGGTGTTTTACAGTGGCCTCTGCCTATGATCTTATTGAAGACCAGTCTAGGTGAGCACACAGTCGATTTTGGGAATTGATATGGAAGTGGCCAGGGCCACAGCGGATCTGATCGTTTCTTTGGCTTCTGGCTTACAGGAAACTCTTCACCAATCAACATCGGGTGGCTCGTTATATTTCTATCGATTCCAGATGTCAGTTATGTGGTCAGGAAGAGACTATTTTGCATGCCCTACGCGATTGTCCCAGGGTACAATCTTTTTGGAAGCAATTCCCTTTAGTGGCAAGGGACCATCCGTTTTTCCACCAAGAAGAAGCGTTGTGGTTGCCTAACAACCTTGGAAAACAGGCACAAGTACAGAGGTTTGGATGACCTACTATTTTTGATGTTTCCTGTTGGTATTTATGGCAGTGGAGAAATCAGAGTATATGCGAGCAAGACTTTACCTGGCCTGAAGCAGGAGATAAAGTGGTATTGAAATATGTAGAGTGGATTGACAAGGCCAGGGTAGTGACAGGTCGAGCTATATCGGCTCCGGGAGCCCCTATGGGCATGGATATCGGCTGGACCAAACCGAAGGAGGGTTGGGTCAAATTAAATACAGATGGAGCGGTCAGGACTGGGTACAACATAGCTACAGCAGGAGGCTTAATCAAGGACAATGCCGGACACTGGCGTGGGGGATTTTTGCAGCACATTGGCGTGGGTTCAACTCTGACTGCCGAACTTTGGGGGCCCTATACAGGACTTTTGCTAGCATGGGATCGTGGATATAGACGTGTAGTGCTCGAAGTTGATTCTTTGGCGGTGATTAATATCCTCTCTTCTTCTGAACTAATGGATTTTGATGGTTTTTCTTTGGTCAGGGACTTACGGGAGATACTGCGCCGAGCTTGGGATATCCAGCTACAACATGTATATAACGAAGGGAATCAGTGTGCAGACAAGTTGGCCAATTTAGCGATGAGAGCTTGCCCTGGTACCAGCGTGTTACATGATATTCCACCGGATTGTATTGAGATTATTCAGCAGGACTCATAGGGGACTTTATATCGTCGTCGAATGTTGTAAACTGTTTTAGTTTTTCTTTGTATTCACAGAAAAAAAGAAACATGTCTGTACGTATCTATCAAGATTGTGTGAAACTTATGTCCTTTGTTTGCATGTGTATTTTTGTATTTGTAGGTTGACGCTTGTTGTTTCTTGGTTTTATTAAGAAACATAATAATCTAAATACTGACTTAAAATTGAATTAGGAAACGACACAATCGAAGCTCATAATCAAAAAGCTTTTCTTAAATTTGATTGATTCGTCGTGGGGCAACAATCGACTGATTGCTGTTTTTCGATTTTAAGAGGGAGAGCCCCCACGAATCTTGGATTTTTTGAGATGAGAAATTGAAATTTCGATGATAATATTAGTTCTAAGTTGAAAAGTTTAAATCTTTTGAAGTTATTAGAAATTGTTTTCATGTTCTTCTACTTCGTTTATTGATGATTCTGTCTAGCATGTGGTTTACTGCAGCCATTTAAAACTAATTAATATGCTTTATATGATCTCTAGAGTACACCATCAAAATGGGGTATTTATATTTTGACAAACTATAATAACGTTTTTACATATTCATGTATTTTTTGATGAATTGCTTACATAAATGTTAATGGGTCAGGTCGGGCTCAATCTTAGCCTGTCACGACCTAACCCATTATTAGATGGCTTGCATATCGGCCCGTGAACGTATGGGCCACGAGAGACCCAGCTCATCATTAGTTTTTTATCAAAATATAAAAAATTATGTTTTTATTATTTTGGTCGAGTTACAGACCGACTCGATTTGGCTCAACCCGTGCTCAACCCGACTTTAACTTGTGGCTCGATCGAGTCAAACTATTTTGACACATGACTTAGTCAAATCGGACCAAAATCAAGCCAAAGCAAATTTGCCAAGCCTAATTGCTTGATGAATAATAGGCTAAAAAAGAAAATCAGCATCTAGATCTAGAATTCGGCAAAGGGAGTACTATTCTCTAATGTACCCAATTCTTCTCAACTCAGATGGCAGCTGCTTTGGAGCTTAAAGCCAACCCTTTTACGGCGGCTGCTTTGGAGCTTAAAGCCAACCCAGTTGCGGCAGCTTTCCGTTTCCAACTACCGGCGAAACAGTGCCTGAAACCGTACGGAATCAGATGCGCTGCCGCCACACCATCCAAAAGATATTCTATCACCCTCCTTCCCGGTGATGGCATTGGTCCTGAAGTCATCTCCGTCGCTAAGAATGTCCTCAAATTCGCTGGTTCTCTTGAAGGTTGTTGCTTTTCATTAACGTATATTCTCCTATTTGGTTCCATTGAAATCGAAGTTGAAAGTTCTGAGCCTTTATTGCTGTTTCTTTTCTTTCTTACTTTTTCTTAGATGATGGGAATGGAAATCTTTGTTTATGATTAAGTATGTGTAAAATTTATACGTGCTGTTTTCTGGGTTTTATGATTTTAGAGTGGGTTGTTTGAATGTCTATGTTAATCGGTTTTTTTTTTCTTCCTTGTCCCTCTTAATCTTAAACTTGTTGTGTTATTAAATACCAAAGGAATGTTTTCTTTTACCTATATCTCGGATTTCATCTACTTTCCTTGAATTTCCTTTCAGCAAAATTAAGATTTTGAGCTGCTGAAACTCATTTCTCTAGTTATTTATGGCTTCCATTTGTTTCAAACCGTTAGGTATTGAGTTTAGCTTTCAAGAAATGCCTATGGGGGGCTCTGCTTTAGATTTAGTTGGAGTTCCATTGCCAGAGGAAACTTTGTCTGCAGCTAAGCAATCTGATGCAGTTCTTCTTGGTGCCATTGGAGGGTAATTTACCTTACACTTTTTTGCTCTCAATTGTTCACTTTTCCGTTTTTTTTTCTCGATATTTTCATCAAATTGACACTCTTGAGATTTTAATGTTTCCTCTTTCTGCAAGAGGCAATCTCTTAAGATTTTTCTTCCCTGGTTTTTATCTTTAAGGTATAAGTGGGATAGAAATGAAAAGCATCTGAAGCCAGAGACTGGGTTGCTTCAGCTTAGAGCTGGTCTTGAGGTCTTTGCAAATTTGAGGCCAGCAACTGTTTTACCACAGGTAATGCGCTTTATACACTTGTATACACAAATACGGCCATGGCAACTTATCCTTTTTTTCCCCTCATTTTCATTAGTTCAGTGCTTTTGATTGAAACACATCTCAAATAGCAGTATACTTGGCCATATTATGATTGCAGTCGGAAAATTGAAGAGACACCAGAATCTTAGCATTTTGATAGTGAGTCTATATATTGTTTAAAGACTTTTTTATGCTTGTGATAATACCTGACATGGGTAGAAACTAGTGAAAAATCATCTTTTGAATGCTTTCAGCAAAATGTATGTGTTCAATGAAGTAGAAGTTATTTGCTTCTATTATGAGTTTGAGATTTTACATTGATGAAAATATGCTTCAGTGATGTGGAAGAGGAAGTTTGGATTTATTGACATAATGCCTGAATCCTTAAGGTCTCGTTTGGTAACTAGTAATGAAGGAATCGGAATAGAAAAAGAGGAATGGGAATGGAAAGTGAGAATCGGAGTAGGAATGAAATTACTGATTATGCATGTTTGGTATAGTATTAAACAAAGTTAATAGTTATGTCAATATTTGTTATTAAATATTAAATATGATATTCAAAATTTTTTTACTCATATTTAGTTATATAATTTATTTTGTTCGTAATTAATTAAAATATTTTATTTTTATAAATAATTAGTCAAAAAATTTAAAATATTATGAATGATTTTTATGATAAGAATAAAAGTATCAATGAAACAAAATAAAATTATTATTAAAAAATTAATATAAAACATAATTTTGATGATAATATTTTGATAATGACTTGATAATATTTTAATTATATCTTTTATCATTTATTTCTTATTCCCGATTTTTTATTCTATTTTATTTATTAACAGAAACCAAACAACTAAAAGTTAGGGAATAAAGGTTGCATTCCCATTTCCACATTTTTATTACTGATTACTAAACATTACCTAAGTATAATGTAGCTGGGTCAATTAATCCTTTCAAACTGTTATTCAATTTGAGAGGTGGGGATCAATTTTTAGTTACTTCAACATGAAGCAAGAATTATCCCTTGAAAGGATATGCCTTTAGATCAAATGCCCATTGAGCTGACTGACGTTGAGCTCCTTTATTAGCAAAATTTTGCTCTACCTGTCCTTTGAAATATATTTTTAGTAATTGTCCATCAGTGCCCTCTGTGTTCTTTTGTTATGAGCATTTGTTTAATTTTTATTTTGTTCATAGATGGATCGTCATATATAACTCTCCTTGATGAGGTTTTGTTGCACTATCTTGCTCACTGTAGTTGGTGGATGCTTCCACTTTGAAGAAAGAGGTTGCTGAAGGTGTTGACTTGATGGTTGTAAGGGAGCTTACAGGAGGTCAGTGTTATTCATGTAGTTACACATATATTAGATCCTTCAACCATTGCCTTCCGTCCTTCCCACCTTTTCTATCTTTCTCATTTTTTAAACTAGAAAAAGCAAAGCGATATTTTCTGGAATAGGTATTTATTTTGGGAAGCCAAGAGGTTTTGACACTGATGATACTGGTGAAGAGATTGGCTACAACACAGAGGTGTATGCTTCATATGAGGTAGGCTTATTGATGTTGATTCTCGTGTTAGCTAACATTGATAGTAAATGGCCCAATTTGACCTTTTCCTGTTCCTATTTTTATTCCTGTCCCCCACAGCAGCTGTACCTGTTGTCCTTTTTCTCTTTTATTGAACTTGCAATATTGCAGAAGCCATCGTCATCAGCTCTCACTATTTATAGATTTTGTAAGGTTTCCAATTTTTGTTTATCATTTTAGTTGATGTGAAATTTGTCTAGGTTGATCGCATTGCTCGTGTTGCATTTGAGACTGCTAGGAAACGACATGGAAAACTTTGTTCTGTTGACAAAGCAAATGTCTTGGAGGTGGGTTATATTTGTAAAATATAATGGTTTCAGGGTGTACTTTCAACCCCTTTCTTTCCTCCTCTTTTCTCTTCTTTCTGAACATAATTTTAATTTTGTTGACTTCCTGCCATGCTTTATGCTGATTGTATAGCATGTGAAAGACAGTACTAATCCTTGTATTCTTTTATGATAATAAGGAATTACATTAACTGATTGTTGCTTATCTCAAAAAACTTATTTTTGTGCTAAACAAAAGCATGCCATGGATAATACTTTGATATGCCATTTAAAAATGTTTTTAGGCATCAATGCTTTGGAGAAAGAGGGTAACAGCCATAGCCACTGAATATCCTGATGTTGAGCTCTCGCACATGTATGTTGACAATGCTGCAATGCAGCTTATTCGTGATCCAAAACAGGTTTTCAGCAAGCATATAATTCAGTAGAAATTTAGATATGTGGGAAAGTGAGGTGATGGTCAAATTGATAAAGCCTTTCAATATCTGATGTGTTACATTTGCAGTTTGATACAATAGTGACTAACAACATATTTGGCGATATACTCTCTGATGAGGCTTCAATGATTACTGGAAGTATAGGGATGCTTCCATCTGCAAGTCTTGGTGCAAAGGTATGCAAAATCGTGTTATTAAAATTTGAAGTTGTTCAGGGGGTTTTGTTCAGGCCATTCAGCAATAGTTTCTTGCAGCAATAGCATTTTTGTTCTGAAGAATAGTTTAGTTTTTTTTATGCTCATCAATTCTAGAGGACCATCTTGTCAGATATACTAAATACTTTAATTGTTTCAGGGCCCCGGACTCTTTGAACCTATACATGGTTCTGCGCCTGATATTGCTGGACAGGTTCGGTGGACTCTCTCTAAATTTTTTTGTTTATGTTAGTAATAGATGTTATGTCATTTTGATTGCTTTAAAAGCAAAAGTTGAACTGCTCGTGATTTTTTAAACAATTGGTTTCTCCCCCTTAACTGACATTTATTCTGAATAAATGCCTATATCCACTGGAATAAGAGTGGAACAGTGAAGAGGAAATTATGTTTACCTTCTCTTTTTTGTTTGTTCAAAAGGGTGGTTTCTTATGCAGGACAAGGCTAATCCATTAGCAACAATCCTCAGTGCTGCGATGCTTTTGAAGTATGGCCTAGGAGAAGAAAATGCTGCAAAGAGAATTGAAAATGCAGTTTTGGATGCCCTGAATAGGGGATTTCGAACCGGTGACATATATTCAGCTGGAAATGTACGTGCCTAAGTCTTATACATTGCTAGTTGTCGAAGTTTAAATCCTTTTAAGTTTCTTTGGAAGGTTTTATTTTATATTTTGCAAAAAGTAGCTATTGATATTCATCCCTTGTCACTTATGGATTTGTTTCACTTGATTCAATTGCACAGAAATTGGTGGGTTGCAAGGAAATGGGTGAAGAGATACTAAAATCAGTAGAATCTCAAGTTACTGCTACTGTCTAATCTGAAATGAGCATCTCTTCTAGAGCATTATTATCAGTCTTACGGACATGTTCTTGCAGTTTACCCTAACCTAATGAGATTTTTATAGTTGCAATTTCACCGCTTACAGCAGAAAGGAATTCGGATGCAGAGTGTACTATTGTCTTGTCCCAAATCTCGTGTCAGCAGGATTTTTACTGGTTGTTGTTATAGTGTATTATTGTCTTGTAAGTTTTTATTCTGAATCTTGAAGGATTTTTGTGATATGAAATTAAGAAACAAATAATAAAATTCTTAAGATTGATGAAAATATAATGTTGGCTTTTTATTGCAATGTTACTAATCAACTTGTTGAAATAAATTGAGACACCTCATCCATATTTTATTGTTGTTGTTATTACATTTCATTGATTGATTCTTGCAAATTTTGATCTACCACTGACATATTACTTGGAAGTTTCTAAGATCCTTGTTTCCTTCTTTGCAATTACAGGGATAATTCATTAATTTTGGCTATTCCTTTCAATTAACTAGTGAACAAAGCTCTCTTTCTTTCTCTCTCTTCATCACCAAAGTCCTACAACTTCTTCAGCTAACGTGCAAAAATTGTCTACCCCAGAGTTATAATCATCACTAGTCACCACCCGTTCCTCCCTCTCACTGCAATATTTTTGAGGTTCTATGTCTGTCAATATGATTTCTGTTAATGTCATTTACAATGTTCTTTTCTTCTTTTAACAATTGTTCCAGCAGCTAGAATTAATATCAATGTCCAAGGGCATCTCCAACCCATTCTTTCAAAACAGTTTTCTTCATTTTAGAGATGTTTCAGAACTTTTTACTATAATTTATAAGTCTATTTTTTATACTAAAAAGAAATATTATCAGGATGTTCCTTTTTATATTTCATTTTTTATTGTTAAAATTAATTTATAAAATTAACCAAAGTTTATTTTTGTGTGTACATTTTTGTTAGCAAAATTATTGTTGTTATATTTTTATGTTAATAACTAATAAAATTTCAATTAAATTATAAATTATTATTTAATAATCCTAAATAAAATAATATGTGAGATATATTGCACTTGATAAAGGGTTGGAAAAATTGAAAAAAAAAAAACAATGAACTGAAGAAGAGCTACGGTACTACAATATGAAAATTTTTGCTTTTTCCTCCATTTCAGAGGAGGATTGAAGTTGCTCGTCTGACGATATAACAAGTAAATTTTCAGTGGTGCTGGTGCCTTGAAAATGTCAGAGAATGAGTGCGGTTTTATCTAGCATGTTTTTTACATTCCAAATTTGTGCCATGTGTTGCACAAGGATGCGACCGTTTGGGATGTTAGAGCACACGATCTTTTTCTTTCCAGGTAACTACTATGAACATGAATACCGAGACTTGAGAACCAAAAACAAAAAACTTGTTGCAATCAACCCCTTAGGCAGATGCTCAAGGACAAAAGTAGTCTAAGCTCTTACTGCTTTCTAGGACTAAGACAAAAGTAGAAGACTAATCTTCCACGTCTCATAGGAATAGATGAAAACACAATCCCCACATGTTCTTTTTAATTGAATCGATAATAAAAACCCTTTGCTCCTCTAACTCCTCTCATTAATTGATTCCATACAGAAACTGCTTCATTTACCCGTAGCTTTCCCTCCGAGCAACAGACATGTCATTCCAATACACCATGTCTTCCAATTCACTTCCAAGCTTCGACGAGCACCAATGGCTCATTAGTATTCAACAAACTCTGGAAGAAGAGCTAGAAAATGACCATGATTTTCCGGTTTCCATTTTTACCGTCCCAAAGACACTGAGGGCTTGTAATCCTGACTCGTACACCCCACAACTTGTTGCAATTGGTCCTTACCATTATTGGCGTCCAGAGCCGTACGAGATGGAGAGTTACAAGATTGCTGCTGCTAAAAGGACTCAGAAACAGCTCCAGACCCTTAAGCTCCAACACGTGGTTGATCACTTAATCAAGCTTGAGCCAAAAATTCGGGGTAGCTACCACAAGTTTCTGAATCTCAATAAGGAAACTTTGGGTTGGATGATGGCTATTGATGCTTGCTTCTTGCTAGAGTTCTTGCAGATCTATGCCATTAAAGAAGGTGATGTGACAGTGACTAGAGTTTCGTCAGGAATGTCACATTTGGTCGATTATGCAGGCAGGAAATCAGCTCATAACTCAATTCTCAAGGACATGGTGATGCTTGAGAATCAAATCCCGCTCTTTGTGTTGAGAAAAACGTTAGAAGTTCAGTTCTCCTCGTTGGAGATCGCTGACGAGAGGCTGCTTTTGATGCTAGTGGGATTCTGCCAGGAGCTTTCTCCATTCAAGATGATACAGGATCTTCCAAAGATCCAGGTCTCACAGTGTGCACACTTGCTTGATTACTTGTATGACACGATTGTTCCAAAGCTTGAATCATCTACAGATATAACTGAAGGTGAGGATCCTCAGGGCGACGAGACCGATCAAAAGAAAGAATCATCTTCTGGGAATTCAAGTTATGTCAAAGAGCTTTTCAGTGAGATTTGGAGAATACTTTCCAAGCTAAACAAGGCTAAAATAAATATTTTTAAACCAGTGCTATTTTCTAGACCTGTTAAAGTGTTAGTTAAACTACCATGGAAAATCCTCTCCAATCTTCCAGGATTTTCAATCCTGAAACGACCTGTTCAGTTGATTTTCTCCTCTCGGGACAAAGAAGAGGTCAAACCCGAGAACGGGAGCTCGAATAAAGAAATCGACAAGCCACCATTAGTAGAGGAAATCACGATTCCTTCAGTCACTCAACTCTCCGAGTCAGGCGTCATTTTCTCACCAAGGAGTAACGTCCTGAGTATTACGTTTGATCCTAAGACACGAACATTTTACCTTCCCACCGTCAGTTTAGACGTGAACACGGAGGTGGTGTTAAGAAACTTGGTAGCATATGAGGCATCAAACGCATCAGGACCGCTGGTTTTCACGAGATACACGGAATTAATGAACGGGATTATCGATACAGCGGAGGATGTGAAGCTGCTTAGAGAAAAAGGGATTATCATGAACCATATGAAGAGTGATGAAGAGGTTGCCAACTTGTGGAATGGCATGAGCAAGTCCATTAGACTCACTAGAGTTCCTTTCTTGGACAAGGTGATTGAAGATGTCAACAAGCATTACAATGGGCGTTGGAAGGTGAAATTTAAGAGGTTTCTTAAGGGTTATGTGTTCGGTTCTTGGCAATTTCTGACACTGATTGCAGCAATTTGTCTCGTGCTCCTGATGGGATTACAAGCCTTCTGTTCGGTCTACACCTGCGCTCGTGTATTCAAAATCGGCGACACTGATAGTACCACCTGAAACATACTTATTTCTCGATGTCATTTCTTTAGTTTCTTTCTGATCCTTTTATCACTTAACGTGATCTTTTTTCTCTCATGATTACATAATGGTTCTACATCTTCATTAAGCTTGTTTCTTAAGGGAAAGACTAGTTGTAATTGTCACAAAGACTGAATCCATTTCTTATATTATACGGTGAAATTGTTTGGTGAATTAATTATAAATTCTCAATTCTGTTTTAGATTTTCATTTATAACAAAACAATTTACAAGAACTGCTATTTAAATGTGTATAAAATATTTAATCAATTATCATCTTAAAATTAAATTTATTTGATTTCAGTTTCTTTTTAATCTTTGCTTTAAAGGTAGTATTAATGTACTATATACTTTCTTCTCGTGACTAGTAATTATCAAGATTTAACTAATAAATGTAAATATAAAATATAAAAATAAGACGTGGGTTAGGTTTCAGATTCTGCTTCTAATATCAAATTAAGCACGTTGGACAAATGATAGTGACCAAATATAATTCTTTCAAACAAGATTAGGATTAGTGCAATTGGCCTCCTATTTTTGTTATCTTATCTAATAGATTTTATTTTTTATCATTTTTATTCAATTTTTAAAGAGTAATATTACATATCAATCATATGTCTTGTCAACATAATAACTTGACCAAATTTAGAGCATATTAGGCTCGCAAATTATGTAATATCAATCGTATGTTTTGGGAAATCAATTAAGCATGTTTGACTTAATATCAGACCGGCCAAAACCCAACATCTATAACAAGTTGTTTTTCTAATTTTTAGTTTAAAAATAAAAATAGATCGGGTTGGGCTGGTTAGGCTGAGGTTCAATCTTAGCTATTTTGAGCTCAGCCGAGCCTCAATTGGATTAGGGCTTCAACAAAAATTGTCGAGCTGGGCTTGACGAGTCAGGTCCAACCCATTATCATGCCTAGCCTATCATGTGCAAATAATTAAATTAATCAGCCCTTAATTAAAAATAATCTCTCATATATAATTAAATAAGAGTACAATTTAATTCACCGTGCCAAGCCGGTCCAACCTATTGTATGCCTAGCGTATTACGTGTGAATAACTAAATTAATCCACTCTTAATTAAGAATAATCTCTCATATATAATTAAATGAGAGTGAAACTTACTCCACCGTACAAACTTGCTGCAATTTATATTTTAATGACCTAGACCTTGATTTGCAACCTAAACCCGGAGTTACGTATAATTGGTGCTTGTTCTCCCTTTCATTCTGGCCTATTAGACTAATGTGCTGTTAGTGAAGTGGTTGAAAATGCATAGTATGTGTTGTAATCATTAAACTTTCTTAAGTAATAAAAATTATTATTTAAAATTGATAAAAAATTTAACTAAAAATCAATAAATAAGATTAATTTTTAGTTGAATTTGAGTCATAATTAAACGTAAATAAAAATTTTAATTTAATTCAAATAATAAATTTTAATGTAAATTTTGATTTGGGTTAAAGTTTATTAAGAGTTGAGTTTTAAGTCCACTAAATCAAATTCGATTAACTTTTGGTCAAATTTAAAATTTATAAATTTTTTATAACCTTTTATGGCATTTTCTTTGTCAATTCTAACTAGATTAATTATTTGATTTATTAATTTAAAAATAGATTGCTCTATTTTTTTATAATTTATAATATTTAAAAAAATTGAATTTAACAGAATCTAAAAAGTAAAGTCTGTTGAATGTCGATGCCAATTCTAAATGATCAGAACCGAGTTTGGCACGTCTTTTTAGATATGAAGAGAAGTTGTTCTTGACATTAATGATTTTGAATTCGAACCAGCCCTCTACACAAATTTTTTTTTTTCAAGATGAGAATTAAGGTGATATTTTTTGAAATAGGTTCGCAGTTGGTGGTTACGTTAAAAGAAGAAAATACACACTACAATAAACAGTACATTTAGCGATAAAATAAATATCTCTAAACAATAACAAATAGTCGTAAATTAGTATTTGCGACTAAAAAATATCATCGCCCAAATCGTCACAAAATTTTAGTAATAAAATAACATCCCGACGTTTTACTAAAATTATTGCCAAAATGTATTTTTGACACAAACAATTCATCAAGAAAAAGTGTAACCGACTAGAATAAAAAACGTCGTACATAGTTTTTTGCGACGTTTATGTTTCGTAACTAAAAGTTTTTCTTACTAAACTATATTTGTAGGTAATTATCTTTAGTAACGATTTCATTTTAGTAGCAGAATAGTTTTAGCTACTAATTTTTTATTACAGGGAAATGTTTTTATAGACTTTCCTACAAATGTAGGTAAAACATTTTGTGATGAATTTGATTTTGCTAGCTAATAGTTTTTTGTGACGACTTTGTTTTTGTATCAAAATACTTTTAGCTACTAATTTGTGCTTGCAGTAAAATGTTTTTAACGATGTTCTTGTAAGCGTAGTTAATAACTTTTTGTGACGATTTTGTTTTGGTGTCTAATATTATTTAGTGACAAAATTTAATTTTGAACTTAAATATTATTATAATTGTCAAAAACAAATTTATTTTAATTTATTACAATTTTTAAGATAGTTTGAAATATAAAAATTATTCATTTTATAATTAATATTAGTGACATATTTTTTAAATAATAATAAATTGAAATAAAATAAATATTAAAAATTGAATGCATTTTATAAAAAAATTACTAGTCATACACAAACTAAGGCTTCTCATCGTTGTCACTACTACTGACAAATGCTGAGCCTAGTAATTGTTTCACCATTTTTTTAAGCTTGTTCACTTTTTTTACATTACGATTTAACTTGTCTTCCGTAGATTGTAACTTACTCTTCAATGCCTGATTCTCCTTTTGAAATATCGTGACATATGCTGGTCGTGACGAAAAGGCACTAACAAACTTAGGACTATACCTAAGATTTTTGATATAGCCCGATCATGTACCAAGAACATTGTTACAAATGTCATCGACATTGGGTTGATTCCCTCAGTCAATGACGTCTGCAATAACTCCTACATCTTGTCCTACAATTTAAAATAGAAAATCGAGTTAACTAAAAAATTATTACTTACTATTACATAGAAAAATAAATTATAATATTAATTTATTTGTACTTGTATAATTACTTCGTGCCTTTTCAGACGTCCAGCCTTAACCTTCTTTGTAGTGTATGTGCTTGTACAGTGTAATCCTATCATACTCTTGCCCTTGAAGTTATGTTTGGCTCTATAATATGAGTTTTTCCTATTACCAATAACAAAATGAACAATTAATCTTCTCACTTATATATGCAATTGTTCTTCATTTGCTTATTTTTTGGGAATGAGTAATCTTTAAATATAATTTGTTAGAAATAACTTTATAATTATACTACAACGTCTTGTAAAGTTATTATTATTTATTTTTCTAAATTACTAAAAGTAAAATGTTTAATTTTTTCAAATACATTTTTTGAAATTATAATAATGAAAATGTATAATTTTCTTAAAATTGTAAGTCAATTTTAATTATTTGAACGATCAAAAAATTAATTTTCAAATAGTTTTCAAATGAATAATTTAAATTTTAATTCAAATTAAGTTTTATTCAGAATATGAAAATAAATTTATTAAAAATTATTTAGGATCCAGCGGGCTTTAGCGACGAACCACGTATTAGTCGCTACATTTGACGATTGTCGACTAAATACAATAAATCGTAGCAAATTAATTAATACTACTTCCAAACAACTACAACAAACAATAA
>JANIIA010000005.1:7102459-7116072 GCA_027478495.1 Erythroxylum alaternifolium | reverse complement strand
GTCACATTTGCGATGATAAAAAAGTTGGGTATATTAGTATTGAAAATAGAAAATAAATTTTAATAAACTGTAATTATTTTTTGTGGTTGATTAAAATTTATTATGTTATATTTTATATCACATTTAAAAGAAATAGTAAAATTTTAAAATCAAAATATAATTTTCAATTATTTTGAGACATTAAGAATATTACTATTTAATTTATTGATCAAAATAAAACAGAATTTATTTAAAATTTAAAAAAGTATATTATAAAAATACTAAAAATTTATTAATTAGAAATTTAATATAAATAAAGAAATTTGTTTAAAATAATTTTAGAATGTTTTAATAAATAATATTTAAACTTTAATTAGTTCTTTATATAATAATAAACATTAGTATATTTTTTATTTCAATTAAATATTTCATTTTTAATTATTTTTATAATTGTACTTCTTGTTTTTTAAATATTGGTTTTACAACGGTTTAGTTAAACCTTTAAACTTTAATCTTTTTTTTATTGGTTCGATAACCAGTCTAATTTTCAAAACATTGAACAAATTTGCCGATTGTACCAAAAAAGAAACTTATGAAGAACACTTGCGAAATCAGCCAATGTAAAGAAAGAAAGAACAGTGTTACAATGACATGTTTTGGTAAGCAGTAGATTGTATTAGCGGTTAGCTGATTCTATTAGTTGATTTGACCAACGGATAACATTAACTGTTTATTCAAAATATTTGGTAAAATTAGTTGTTTAGTATTAACTATTTATGTGTAAAATGACTTATAAAGGTATGATGTCAAAAAATTATTAAAGTATGAATATTATATTTCGTTGAATATTTTTATAAGAATTTAGATTTTAGATATTTAATTTTACAAAAATTAAGTTTATAGCTTCAATAAATAATAATAATAATAATAATAATAATAATAATAATAATCTAACGTTAAATTCTCTATTAATATAAATGATGCAAGGAGCTACATAATAGTAATATTTTTTCTTATAATATATACGCATTTTATTATTTACGTTAACATATCTATAATTATAATGACACAGATACGATATATAATAGTTATATACTAAAAATATTAATTTGACGTGACTCTGTATGTTCAAAACTTAATATTATGATATTTTTAAATGTAAACTAATATTATAAAATTAAATAAAGATCAAAAAGTTTAATTAACCTCTTTATTATATTCTTCCAAACTTTTGTACGATAAAAAAAACCAATTTTAAAAATACATAGATTAAAAGTAGAGAATAAAGTGAAGGGCAATATTACTATCAGGCAAACAGTTAACTCCAAAAACTCCTCTTACGGAGCTTTTAGAAATCAGGTTATTAAAGTTAAATAAGTTTATCAATAAATTATTCACCAAACACATTAATAATTACATACACAAACAAGTAAGAGAAAAGAGGTTCAGTCCGTTCTGGTTACTTTTTGCCTACCCTATTTTACGAGTATCTATTCATTCAATTTAAGTAGGTCTTATTTATTAGATAGATGAATGCTTATAGAAGTAGGTCTTATTTATTGGATAGATGAATGCTTATAGAATAGAGTAAGAACAGAGTAACGAGACAGATGATCTGTCCTAACAAAAAGATACTCAATTTGTTCAATTTTTATTTTTAGGTCGAATTTGATCAGATCTTAAATTGGATCTTAAGCCTTTTCTTTTTTTAAAAAAAGACCTAAGATAAGGCCGGAGATCGGACTGTTCAGGTCCAGTCTGATCTGTTTGCTTGGGGAGAGCTCAAACTTAATTGTCAAGCTTGGACGTAGTGTGTGAGAAAAAGAATGCCGAGGAGAGGAGAGATCGGTAATAGGCCGAATACATATGAATTCCATCAGTCAATGAGCCATAAAGCGGAGGCCGAGAGAAAGGAGATGTAAAATTTTGACTAAAAGAGTCCCATCGTTCTCTGCCAAATTGTATTGAGGCCTGATGTGGGAGTTCAAACAAACATAAACTATATGTTACGAAGCTTTATGATCTGGATATTCTCTCCTTCACTAAGCCCTCTTTAATTTTATACAGCTAAAATGAATGGTGTCAAGAGTTCTTTTCTTTCTTAGAATAATACATCGCCTAACATTCGAGATGTTTCATGCACCGCCAATGAGGGAGATCGTCCGTTCCCTCAAAAACTGTACAATTTAGATAGGTCTTCTAATCTCAAACCAAAGTGCCATTGCCATTTGTCCAATTCAGCACAAACAACACAAGCTAACCAACACATAATAAAATTTTCACTCCTCAAGTCACTAAGATAAAGACAAGACAACCACATTGTTACGTGGTAAATTACATGAAAAATAAGGACACTAAACCTCAAAACACCGAATTGTGTCTGTCTTTGGAACCTCTCCATATATTCTCTTCTCTGTTGCAGGAATGATTAGACAGAAACAGTGACGACCAATTCAAAAGGTCCACCTTGAGCACAAATCATTAGTAAAGTTCCCAACGTTAAGGATTAAACGCCCCCAGACACCTGAGAATAGACTGAAGATGCCAAATCTAGTGCTGAAAGCAGGGAGCAGGCCACCATGGGTGGGATTAGCGGCAGCAGTTTGGGTTCAGATAGCAGCTGGAAATTCATACAACTTTCCTCTTTACTCTCCTGCTTTGAAATCAGTTCTGGGTTTCAACCAGCAACAGCTCACAATCTTGGGAGTTGCAAATGATATTGGAGAAAATGTGGGGTTGCTTCCTGGTATTGCCTGCAACAAGTTCCCACCTTGGGCTGTTCTCTCTGTTGGTGTTCTCACTTGTTTTTTGGGTTATGGCGTCCTTTGGCTCGCTGTTAGTCAGACTGTCGTTGGCTTGCCTTATTGGCTGGTGAGTATGTGATTCATGGAAGTGGTTGTGGCCAATGTTGGATTTTAATGGTTTTGTCCCGGATTTGCTTGTTATTGTTGTTGGACTTATTGCTTGGTAGCTTATAGATCTCTTAAATTATGGAGTCGTTCAATATTTGCTGCAAGTGTCTTACTATTCAGTTTCTTCGGTCTCTATATTGGGTGTTTTTCTTTTTGTTTTCTTTTTCTGAGTGAGTTCCCGTACGAATTTTGATTGATCGGAATTTTCTCATGGGCAGTTAATTTCAGATTCTAGCACTAGAATTTCGTGTCAAGACGTGTGATTTAGTGATTAGAACAAAAAATGATTCGGCTGATTTTGAATTGCTTCATACAGTTCTAGGTAAAATGTTTTGCAAAGCTTTTTTAGTGATATGGTGTCTTTCGGTGGAATTGGTTTTGCTGCTATCATAGTTGCTGTGTTTCCTGGTGGGTTTATTTTTGTGGGTACTCAAGTTTTTCCTTATTAGCGGGGCATGAACTACAATTGTTCGTGTTGAAGACCAGTACTTATACCGCAAGAGATATAAGATTTTGGCATTTAAACAAGCCAGCGAGAGTTTAGCTTTTTATCTAATTATGGGATGAATCTAAATTTAAGTGTGATTAATGAAGGCAAAAAATTTGATGAACTTTGTTTCGGATCCATTCTAGCCCAATCTGACTTATTTAACTTGTTTCTTTCAAGTACCTGTATGGAAAGAGATGTATGATTCCATTATTTAAACAGCAAAAAACAGTCTTAACATTTTTATCTAGTGAATAGATGAATCTAAATGTAACTATGATCAATGAAGGAAAGAAATTTAAGATCTTTTTTTTTTCTGAGCCATTCTAACACAAATTGGCTTCGTTCCCTATCCATTGCTTCTTTTTGGTTGGTATAATTATCTACAATTTGCTAGTGTCATGGAAAACTTTAATTGGATTTCTGATCTAGACGTAAAAGGGATGTTGTTGCAACAGATTAATTTTGGAATTTTTGAATTTACTTGAACTTATCTTTTTTCCAATTTTTAAAGCAATATCACGAGCTTCTGTTGTTGAAGCTACGATAGTCCAATTGTCAGAAAACTCGTTAACTCTTGATAAAGCAGTTGTCTGAGATTTTGTTATGTCATTAAAATGTAATGAATGAGGCCAGAGCACCTCTATTACGATATTGAATGCCCTCTCAGAACTGTTTTATACCCATTCCAAATGATGATGGTATTGTGCAGCCATTTAAAACACTCCTATCTGCAGTCCAAATATTTCTGGAAGTGCTGTGTTGATGAATCTTTTAAAATGGCACGTACAGCAAACTTTGTGCCTTTTGTTTAGGTTCCTGTTATTTGAGACTATTTAGTTTGAGCCAGAGAGTTAATATTTAGGAACTTTTGAAAGCTGTATACACGGATATCACAAATTATCTTTTAAAGAACTCACTTTGATTTGATTGTATTTGTCTACAATTTACCAGGAAAACCCATAAGACAATTAAGAATAAGACAGTTTGTATCGAAAACAATTGATGAGTTTTGTCTATCATTTGTGAGTTTTGCAATTGTCATAAATTAGTTTTCTGTCAGCTATGGAATCTTATTATTTTCCTTTATACTTGATGAGGTACACTTGCAGAAAGATCCTGGTCACAGTTTACTTTACTTTTTCTTTTTGATAATAATTTTAACCTTGTACTATTGTATTGCAGTTGTGGCTTGCACTTGTTGTTGCCACCAATAGTAATGCATGGTTTGGCACAGCTGTGCTTGTCACCAATATGAGAAACTTCCCTCTGTGTAGGGGAACTCTTTCTGGCATTCTCAAGGGCTATATTGGGCTTTCTGCTGCAGTGTATACAGTGGTGTATAGTATGGTGCTCAAAGAATCTGCCTCCAAGCTTCTGCTAGTTCTTACCATTGGCATTCCCATTCTGTGTCTATTAATGATGTACTTCATTCGGCCATGTACTGCAGCTTCAGGGGAAGACTCTTCAGTGCATGTTCATTTTGTTTTTACTCAAGCTGCAAGTGTTTTGCTTGCTGTATATCTTCTCTTAATCACAATATTGAGTCATGTAATTTCCTTGAGCGAGACTATTTCCTACATATTAATTGCGGTAATGGTTGTCATTTTGATGTCTCCTCTTGCAATTCCTGTCAAAATGACTCTTTTCCCTAACAGACCTAAGAATCAAATTCCCCCAATCGATTCTTCTGATAATTTGATTCTGCGAGAGGGTGAATCAACCCCAACAGATCCATTGTTGACACCATCTTCATCAGCTGCTAATCTCGGAAGCTTTCATGAGAGTGGCGATGCTTCAGATGTAGAAATACTTCTTGCTGTTGGGGAGGGAGCAGTGAAGAAGAAAAGGAGACCTAAGAGGGGGGAAGACTTCAAACTTCGTGAGGCCTTTATTAAGGCCGATTTCTGGCTTCTTTGGGCAGTATATTTTCTCGGTGTTGGTTCTGGTGTTACCTTCCTGAATAATTTGTCTCAAGTTGGGGTTGCATTTGGTCTTAGTGATACAACAATATTGCTCGCAATCTTCAGTTTTTGCAATTTTGTAGGACGTCTTGGCTCAGGGGTTGTTTCAGAGCACTTTGTCAGGTGAGTTCCTGTTTTTGCGTTTATTTATAGATTTGATTACATGATAGAATGTCAATTCTCCCCTAAGATGTATCCAATTATTATCATAGTTTTGGTTCAACATCGTTTCAATAACTGTATGTTCGCTCACTCGTCCTAATCTTTTTAAATGTGGTCCTTTCAATAGATCTGATATCCACTAATCTACTATGAATAAAACACACTATGCTGAATTTTGTTGTACAGGTCAAGAACAATTCCTCGAACCGTGTGGATGGCTTTTGCACAAATACTAATGGTTGTAGTGTTTGTGTTGTTTGCATTAGCCGTGAATGGTATTCTTTATGCTGCAACTTCTTTGCTGGGCATCTGCTTTGGAGTTCTATATGCTGTGATGGTGCCAACTGCCTCTGAGCTATTCGGCTTGAAACATTTTGGTCTTATTTACAACTTTATCATGTTAGGCAATCCCATTGGCGCACTTCTTTTCTCAGGTATTCTTGCTGGCTATGTGTATGATGCAGAAGCTGCTAAGCAAGGAAGCTCTACCTGTCTAGGCCCTGATTGCTTCAAGGTCACATTCCTGGTTCTAGCAGGAATTTGTGGGCTTGGTAGCATCTTGACAATAATCTTGACAGTCAGAATACGGCCTGTTTACCAAATGCTTTATTCAGGTGGTTCTTTTCGCCTGCCACAAACTTCCAGTCATTGATTAACTGACGAAACCATTCTCATCCAGTGAAGTTCAGAGGAACCCTTTTTTCAGAGATCTTTCCTCTGCAACAATTACATTAGGAAGTAGAGACGCAAATTTTGTAATGGATCTTCCCCCAAGTATGGATTTGTCACTGTAGACAATATTTAGCGGACTTTGCTTTTGGTAATTCTTGCTGTAATGACACTTAATGATGAGGTTCTGGGGGTTATCCAAATTATTGTAATACCCTTTGATGGGTATCTATGTATGAAATTATACTTAAATGAAATCGAGGAACACGCATGAGAACTGAGATTGATAATAACACGCATTTCCGTTTTAAAGCATGTAAAGTTTATTTTGTATACTTTATGTATATCTGAAGGGTAGAGATCTGTTTCAACTCTGCAACTTTTTGTTTTAAAATGAGAGTTTTATTAATCAGCGTTACTTATATAATTAAGAACATTGAAAAATGAGGGAAAGGAGGTTGCAATTATAAAATGACCAATGGAGTGAAGTAAGGGACCAACCATCTTTCTTTAAGTTCCTACCCTTTTAAAAGGGATGCCCATGCAGCTATTAAATTGTATCTGTTACCAGTGCAATGATAAAGTTCTGAGACATGTCCCCTTGCAATGACTGAATTTGAATGCTGAAAGTAAAAAAAACTCCACCACCCATATTAACACATATGAGTTGAAGAAAAGAGTTTGAAAACACAAAAGAAGTCAAAAGAACAAAATCTGATGCTTTGTAAATGATAATAATTTAGGCATCTTTCTTTAACAAAAGAAAATATGGATACAATTCTTACTAGTTACTATGTATTTTCGTGTACCTAAAGCCACCCAGCTCCTCACGCTGACACTAAATTCTATCGGTGCTTTCTTTTTCTACCCAAAGATGAAAAGATTGCACCACACAAAAGCAGAAAGGAGACAATCTCATTACTGAAACCGACTCTTGATGCCAAAGTGTGTCCTCTATCTGACCCACCACTAATAAGAAAATAAGATTACAAATCTCTCTTCTGAAACACACAACCAATCTGATCTCTGGAGGAAGAAGCTAAAAACCCCACCTCTCAGGATTGAAATTAACAAAGTAAAGCATTGAAGAAGAAGAAGAAGGTTAATTGAAAACTAAGGAGAAAGAACTAAAAGCCAAGGTAGCAGGATCTTCATGTTGGTTTTAAATTCTGGAACATGGTATCCCACCTGATCTCTTCAACACCAGTTGACCAATAACCATCATGCTCTTCAAAGTTCTCATCTTTGTGAACATCATAAATCATGGGACTTGAGAAACTATCGTGTTTAGGCCCAGATATCAGCATAGGACTGCTACCATTTGTAAGCAACAGCCTTCCAGACTTGCCCATCAGCAAGTTCTTGTTCCTCTTAAGCATTGCCCCTCTCCACCTGCTGCTATAACCAGGCCTTGGAACAAGAACAAGAGCAGACTCGTCTCTGCGAACCCATGTCTTTATGTACCTGGCAAGAGATCTCTTTGTTCTCTTGATTGCAACCAGAACTCTTGACATGGCATGTAGGTTAGCTCCTTTCTCTTTTCTTGCAAGCTTGAGGATCTCCAGCCTGTGTTTAGCTATGGAAATCCCCATACTTTGAAGAAACTCGTGATTGAAGTAAGCTATATCCTCTTCTTCAAGCTCATTCTGCGCAAAAGCAAGACCATATTCATAAACAAGAGAAGGGTCAAGACCAGTTTTTGATAGCCAAGTGAACCAATCCATTGCCTTGAGTGTGTAAGTGCTTCAAAGGGTTTGAGAGAATATGTGTATATAAGGTTGGAGGTTGCAGATTGAAGAGAGAGGCTGTGAAGTTAGATAGGAGACTTCGTCTGTTTCCCAAGGAAAGACTTTCACTTTGCTTAATTAAATTGGCCGGTTTGGTTACTATATAGTTGTTGAGTCTTGAGACTGACTAAAGAAAAAAGATAACATATCGTTGGTTACTATGCAGTGTGGATTGTGATCAAACTCTTAGGAGTGTGACCTAAGAATTCCTTGTGGAAATGCAGGTGCAGCAAGCATCAATCACGGCCATGGGAAAAGAGTTGTGAGTAGGGACACCACCACCACACACTAGTCTTTCATGTAGTGAAAGTGCATGTATGGCTACGGAAAAGGAAAGAGTGGAAAAATATTGGTCCAAGTCCCCAAGTTTCAAAATTGGCAACCCTTTAATTTGCTAGTGTTAATTAAAGATTAAGTTAAGCCTCATGGTTGTGCTTTCCAACTTGATCATATCTTAAGTTTGAATTGGGAAAAACGTTAGAGATAGGATTAATTAAAAATAAGTTTATCAATAACCGAATCATTAATCCTAAACTTAATTAGTTTTGCTGAAACACTTTCCAGATATTACATACCAAAGAAAAACGATAAAGATGGGTTACATCTTCTTTAGAACAAAATCGACCATTCCTAAATCATATAACTATTGAGAATAGCTGGAAATACGTGATTAATTAAAGTGAATTTAACCTTATAATTTGATTATCTAGAACTAGTTCTTACTTTTAGGGTCCGTGTAACTGACGCTATGAGGATGTGACTTGACAATGTTACAATCATTAATGTGTGTTAAAGGGTCAATAAATACGAAGCATTAGATTCAATTAAAGTGTGGAAATTGGCTATAAGACCGAAGTTGTACTCCCTATGATTCATAACTTCCTATTGAAGCATTCATAATGCATAAAAGGGTATTCAATTAGAATGGACCAGTTCGGCAATTTTTTTAAAAATTAAAAATGTACAATAACGTCTTTTTTTAATTTAAGTACATGTTTCGTTTTACTTAAACCTAAGCGTGACATATGAATCGACACTCTATTTTCAATTTTAGTTTAGAATCTACTTTTATTTTTATTGGCAATTGAAAAGGGTGGGAGGCAAAGAAAAAATAAATAAATAAACTAAATTTGTGTGGCTAGGTCAACTTCAAACATAAAGTATGGTTTAATTACAATAGGTGTCGTCTTCCATCACAAACTAATAAGCAATTGATGAAGCAGTTGAAGCCATGATTAAGCAAACACAAAGTAAAATGAGTTGAACACTTCAAAGCTCTCTCGAAATTTGTGGCATGGAGTGCATAACGTTTCATGAAATAATAACTGAAAGAACGAGAATAAAGGTTGACCGATTGCAGATTATGTTAATAAAATAATAACTCGAAAATGAAAAAAATGTAGGGGAAGATAATGTATTTGAATCCATAATAAGTGACTTATGTTGTAATAATGTGTAATTAATTGCTCCATAAACTACATGAAGACTGGTACATTAGAGTACTTGGCAATTGATGTTTTGGACTGACATTTGATATTGGTTTGTGTTGTTTAATTAAATGGTAATAGTTGTGGTGAGTTTGGATCCTCTGTCTAAGATTATTCTGTATTACTCTTTCTATATATAAGACATCGTTTTTGTTTAAAAAATTTTAGTGCGCTATGCACAAACGTTACTTAAGAAGCGCACTAAAAATTTTTAAGCAAAAAATGTGTGTTAAATTGAGTAAAACAGAATAATTTTATACAGAGGATCCGAACTCACGTTGCGGTCTACCATCACTAACTAATTACTCCTTTTATGACATGTAACTCTCACTTTACATTATCTCATCAGCAATTACGTATGACCAAAATAATTTAGGATTAGGTTGCATGATTAATTTATACAATTGACTGATTATTCAAAAAAATCTATATGTGATTTATGCAAATGAGTTTTTATAACAATAAAATCACAATCATTTCGTATGTCTTGACTAAATTGTTAGACATGTATAATAATTGATAAATTATATATTTTAAATAAATTGTTTAATAAATTAATAACTTAAAAGTAAATAATAAACATAATTTAAAACTCTATATTAATTGAATAACCAACCTTTAAAAAGTATTATATACAATTGTATTTGTATGTCAAGGTTAGACATGAATATGTTTGAAATGATGACATTCTATATATAATAATATTACCTCCATAAATTTCATTACATAAATTATTTTTGATGTATCAAACCGATTAGGTGTTCATGCCTCCTTTTCCTAATTTAAGCAGAATAAGGTCTCGTTTGATTAGCTACCAATCAGCTATTTTTTTAGTTGATTTGTTGGACTAAACAGTTACTATAAGTGTTTGGAGAGTAGCAAATTTATTGGCTGATTTAAAACAAACAACCAAAAATTAAAATCCTTTTATATAGGAGCATTTTCTACCGACAATCAAAATTTTAAATATCAAAAGAATATTAAATTGTTTTCTTGATTAAGTTGCAATTAAGTATCACATGCATCATATTTTTGTTGGTTTTAATATACAACAATTTTTGGTAAGTAGGACAGCCTAGTTGAGGTTCCTAGATACCTACGTTTTAGGAACAACGTTTGTTCTTATAATTGTTTTAAACGAAAATAAAAATAAAAAGAATTGTGTAAATTTCTCATAGATCATGAAACAGTACAGATGAACATGACTTCTCTAAATAACTTGAAATGAATGTTTTGTAAAAACTATAACAAAGAGGAATGCAGTAATCGTATTTCAAACAGTAGTACAAATATACACAGACTTTGATTCTTTATTTAAACTTGATTTATCATATTTATATTCTTATAATTTTTTTAAAGTCATGCCCTCATAAGTCATTTTATACATAAACAGTTAATATTAAACAACTAATTTTACCAAATATTTCTAACAAATAGTTAATACAATCTGCTTGTCAAATCAACTGATATACTCAGTTAACACCTAATACAATCAGCTGATTGTCAAACATGTCCTAAAATCATAAATATGTCTCCACAAACAATAACCACAACATGCCCTCTCAAACATGGTAAAAATCATATCTTTTGTCCACGAAGGAACTGGCAGACATGCCTGACCATCTTTGATAAAAGTTAAAGCATGCAAGTGTAAGTGTCGTATTATGGATAAAGTCTAGATTAAACGCATGGAAAAAGGACATCTTACAGTATAAATAGGATAAACTAACCATCATCATGACATTGGGGGGGAGACAAATTATCACAGACCTTTGGACATACTTGTTCCCAATTGTGTGCAACTACAGTCAAGATTAATTCTGCATCCGATGAACATAAAGGAAGGGCAAAAAACAAAGATGTAGGGGCCATTAGATATGGCTCACATTGTCGTTAACCATAACCTGTCACGTGCAACATTCGGTTAAATGGCTCCAACACTAAGTTTTGTCTGAAAAATGGAGATTAACAACCAGACTCCAAGTACTAGTGTCCATACTCCATATTCCATTTTGTCCTAAACCGACATTATGTGCGAAACTTCTCATCAATTACCCTTTTGAACTTAGGAAACACACTGGTTCACGGGCCCGTGTGGGGTGCTATTGCAGTTGCTGCCATGTGAGTACTGATACATTCTCAGCGTCAGATGAGGTTGATGGAGAGATGTCCCTCTTAGGTTACTTTGGAATATTTGACGCGAACAAAATTTTTCGAAAGATTATTCGTCACCACACACATGAATGTGTGAAATTTTGATGCTACCGAATTATGTAGTCCCATGTCACTTTCACGTCCGTAAATGTCTTTGCAATTTAAAGTGAAACCCTTTTCTTCATTTTTGTTATGGCACAGTGTTTTGTAACATATCCTATAGTAAATTGTTTTAATAGCTCAGACATTGATAATTAGTAATAGTTCTAGCTAATGCACGTCTGAGGTTAAAAGTTATGTTTACAGAAAAAGGAATCGTTCTATGCTTAACTAGGGTGGATTGTTTCAATATCAAAGTACTTCTGTATCAACCAATAAGAAATAATGGGATTCCAAATCCATGAACAGAAAACACTTGGAAGTGGGAATAAGAGTTGGGTATTGAAGTTAAGAACTACGTATACACGTGTATGTATCTATACTAATTTATTATACACATTTCGTTTTCAAAGTTTCAAACTTTAAGTGAGCTACTCTAGCTAGCTAGGTCACACATGGGATGATATTCGTGACCGATATAATTAGGTTTAGGTGTTTAAATTAAACAGTACAATCATCTTTGCCACTACCCAATCTTGCTTTTGCTCACCTAAATGTATAAAATGTATACATTGTGTACATAAAGTTGTTGAGCGAGTGATGATGATGTGCTTCTGTTCATCCTATTTCTATATATGTATTTGCATGCGCGCAAAGAGCAAAACTACATAACAAAACTCGACGACTTTGGGAAGTTTTGAAAGGATTTTGAGTTAATTGATTATTTAAGAAATACAATGTGTGCATGACTGATTTGTTTTGTAGAGTAGGAGGATGATGATGGCTTCTAAGCTTGGTGAAAGTCTGAATGACATCAAATGAAGGTTTTGGGACAAATCATTGGTTAAGTAGTTTAGGGAACTTTGGTGTGAGTTTCTATAATTTAACTACTAGATTCCACACTATATTTTGTATGTGTGATTTGAGTTTTCATTAGTACCAAATGACTCTAAAGTTATACATAGGTCTCCTTTTGTAATCTGATGAGGTAAGTTTTATTTTATTTGAGAGCATTGAGTTATTAAAATATAAAAGCTATAAATTCAAACATAGATCATGAAGAACAAAATGAATAATTCTAGATCATCTTAATGTGATATGAATTAAGTCAATGATCCCATAGTTCAATTGGCATTCCACATGTATAGCCTTTCATGGTTGAAGCTTCCTAAGCATAAATTAATTAAAAAAAGTAATTGATAGAGCTTGTCCAGTAGCTTATCTATTTAATACAACATCTTTCTTCCAATTTCAAAGAAAAAGACAAATGTCCATTATCCCCGTGTACATGACCGCTTAAACTAATTTTCTTAAACAAGTCAACGTACTTAATGCAAAAAGCTCCTCACTTTGCGGGGAGTTTAGAAAAGATCATAATGTACACAACATTTTCTTTGTATTTTTACAAAGAATTTGTTTCCGTGACTTAAACTAATTTTCCTAAACGATAAAATATGTTGACGTTATAAAGTTCACATATTATTGGAACCAATCACTGCATTGCAATGCTCAAAACCCTTTTTTTTTTGGAAAAGATAGACCTTTTATTTATCAAAGGTAAGATAATAATCCCAAACCATAAAAGGGGCATACAAATGAGAGTGTCGAGCTAACTTATGAGCTTTGACATTGTAGCGCCTACTAATCCAGCACACTAAAACATCAGTTTTACGCTTGAGAATACCTAAGCAATCATCTATAATTTTACCAAAATCAGGTGAGTCTAGCATAGATGATTGAAAAGAGTAATAGACTTCTTGAGCATCCACTGCAATAGAACACGATCTATGAAAATACAAATCAATCCAGGACAGAAGAGAACTACAAGCTATAGCTTCTGCTATCTTAGGTTCAAACACACCTGGATACGGACTTGAGAGAGCAAACACAACATTTCCTTCGCTGTTTTTAAC
>JANIIA010000005.1:7092120-7102359 GCA_027478495.1 Erythroxylum alaternifolium | reverse complement strand
TGAATGAACCCTCTCCTCTCTGCTTGACTAAGAAAGCAAGAAAGACCTTCTGCACAGATAATAAAAAGGTAAGGACAAATAAGGTCCCCATGACAGATGCCTCTACTTGGAATGATAGGGCCAATCTCACACCCATTTAACAAAAACGAATACTTTATATCCCTCACACAAGGCATCATCAACTTGATCCACCTCTCATCAAAACCCAAAGAAATCATCATAGTTTCAAGGAAACCCCAATTACTCTATCATATGCCTTAGAGATGTCAATCTTCAACGTAACACCCCCAATACTCTTTTTTTAGCTTTCATCCCATGAATTAATTCAAAGGCAACTAATACGTTATCAGAGATTAACTGCCCCGGGATAAAAGCCAACAAGTACTCAGAAATAATATGAGGAATGATTTGTTTCAACCGATTGGCTAAGGCCTTAGAAACTATTTTGTACAATACGTTACATAAAGCTATAGGTCTTAGATCTTTCAAATGCTCAGGGTTAGCAATTTTTGGAACCTGACATAAGCCATGTGTTACAGTCTTTGACAATGTCGTCTCCTATCACCCCCTAAAACTACTGATAAAAGGCAGGATTTAATCCGTCCGGGCCAAGAGACTTATCCGGGTGCATATGAAAAATTGCAACTCTGAACTCCTCCTTCGAGAAGGAGCTAGAAGCAGCTTGTTGACTTCTTGGGTAACACAGCTTTGGACAATTCTTATGACCCAGCTATAATCGACCTCCCTCCACTAAACAATTCTGAAAAATATCTCCCTATTATCTCCTGCATTCCTTTCGGATCCGACACTAGGTTGTTCAAACTATCTCTCAAGGCTTTGATTCTATTATTTTTCCTTCTCACATTAACTTGGGAATGGAAAATTTTAGAGTTCCTGTCACCATCCTTCAACCAAAACGCCTTCACTCGTTGCCTCCATCGAATTTCTTCTTGCTCAAGTAACTAATTATATTCAGTCTTCAATCTCGCTACTGCGACATTATCATCATGGATGCTATGCCCAAAAGTAAATCCAATTAAGCTCCCACTTCCTTTTTCTTTTTAATTAAATCCCGATTAAGCCTACCACCCCATTCTTCCAATGCCACACAACAAGATTTCTTTTTATCCATTGTATAACGTAACCCTGGCTCCCTCCACGCTTCCTTCACAACATTCATAATATCATATTCCAGGAGCCATGAATTCTCAAACTTAAACCTCTTCCTACTCCATGCATAAAACCATTTCTCAAGATCAATAATAAGGGGCATATGATCTAAAACAGTAGTGACATTTGCAAAGTAGATACAGTCTAAGAAAAGATTGAGGAAATCACTTGTGGCCACAGCTTGATCCAACCTTTCCCTCACAATACAATAGTATTTGTACCAAGACGTTTTTCCAACATAAACAAAGAACCTAATATGGGCACCTCAAAGAGATGCTCAAAACCTAAGAAGAGTGAATTAGAAGAAACAACCTCAGTATTATTTTGGGCTTAATAACTAAACCAAAAGCCTTTAATAATTGGGTCTAAACTAAATGGTGTCGAATTTGAAATCTCAGTATGGTACTCTTCACCTTAAGCTTTACAGGTGTTTCCCTGTCTGGAAATAGGAAAGCTCTTGCTCTGCTATGCTCTTGTCTCTCTTCAACAACCATGCAAAGACCAGCAGTTCCCATCACCAATGATCCGCCGTTGCCCCCGCAACCTCCGCTGCTTCTGCTCTATTCCTTTCCCACAGAATATCTTGTTTCAGTGCAACAAAAGGATTCGAGAACTAGGTCAACTGGGTCGAATCGAGGAAGCACGCCAACTGTTGGACACAATGCCTCATACAGACATTGTCTCGTGGAATTCTATGATTTCCGCTTATGTCCAAAATAACTGCATTCAAGATGCTAAACTGCTCTTCGACGCTTTTGCGTACAAAAATGTTAGAACTTGGACAATTTTGCTTTCTGGGTACGCGAAAGCTGGCTTTTTGGAAGAAGCCGAGGGTATGTTTCGAGCAATGCCGGAACGTAATGTTGTGAGTTGGAATGCAATGTTAAGCGGGTATGTGCAGAACGGTGATATAAGGAAGGCTAGGAAGTTGTTCGAAGAAATGCCCGAGAGAAATGTTTCTTCGTGGAATTCATTGATAACAGGGTATTCACGCGTTGGATTGATGAAAGAAGCGAGGGAGTTGTTTGATAGAATGAGAGTGCGGAATTGCGTTTCTTGGATGCTAATGATTTCTGGGTATGTTGAGATATACGAGTTTGGAGAAGCGTGGGGCGTTTTCTTGATGATGATGCGAAGTGGAATGAGGCCTGACCAAGCTATTTTGGCGGTTGGATTGTCAGCAACAATGGGTTTGAATAATTTAGAGTTAGCCAAGAGTCTAAGGACTTTAGCCATTAAAACAAGTTACGACAAGGACGTAGTGGTGGGGACTGCTATTCTTAATGCTTATGCAAGGAATGGGAGCTTGGAAAGTGCAATTAATTTTTTCGAGGCAATGACAGTGAGGAATGAATATGCATGGACTACGATGGTGGCTGCCTTTTCTAGTTGTGGGAGATTGGATGATGCAATTGCATTGTATGAGATGGATACTGAAAAAGGTGTTGCTCTCAGGACTACGATGATAACAGCATATATGGATTGGGCAAGGACCGATGATGCTAAACATATATTTAGCGAGCTTGTCGACCCAAATATAATCACGTGGAATGCTATGGTTTCCGGATATGCGCAGAATGGAATGCTTGAAGAGGCTTATCGTATATTTCTCCAGATGCCAGTCAAAAATTCTGCTTCCTGGGCAGCCATGGTTGCTGGTTTTGTGCAAAATGGAAATGATGAAGAGGGTCTGAGGTTGTTTTCTGAGATTCAGAAGACCAGAATAATTCCAAGTCATTCGAGTTATGCAAGTGCTTTATCTGCTTGTGCCAAAATTAGAGAAGTTCAAATGGGTAAGCAAATACACTCATTGATAATTAAGATGAGATGTCAATGGAATTCTTATGTCGCAAATAGTTTACTTTACATGTATGCTAAGTGCCAGGAGATGGGAGATGCTTGTCAGGTTCTCAACGCAATGAGAATCAAGCATGCTGGTACATGGAACTCATTAATGTCAGGGCTATCAGAGAATCAGTTGTTGAATGAAGCACATAATACTTTTGACAAGATGCCAATTCATGATCTCGTGTCTTGGACAATCATCATGTCTGCACATGTGCAAGCTGGCAATGAAGAGATAGCCTTGCAACTGTTCTTTGACATGTTGTCTACTGGAGTTAAACCAGAAGCCTGTGTAGTTGCTAGCCTGCTAAGCGCATGTGGCAGTATGGGTGTAATCAAAGTCGGAGAACAAATCCATTCCTTGATATTGAAACTTGGGTTGAGTTCATGTTTAAGTGTTTGTAATGCTCTTATTACCATGTACTTCAAATGCGGCAGTTTGTGTGGTCTTTGTGTCTTTGAAGAGATGCCTGAAAGGGATATAATCTCATGGAATGCAGTTTTAGTTGGAGCTGCACAAAATGGACTTGGCAGAGAAGTCATTAAGATTTTCAAACAAATGGAAACAGCAGGATATCAACCAAATGAAATAACCTTTACTGGTGTGTTATGTGCCTGTAGTCATGGAGAATTGGTGGATGAAGGGTGGGCCTATTTCATTTCGATGAGTCAAGACCATGGGATTATCCCCTCGATTCATCACTACACTTGCATGGTTGATCTCCTTGGGAGAGCTGGACAGCTTTTAGAAGCTGAAGCACTCATTATAAACATGCCCGTAGAAGCAGATTGCGTGATTTGGGAAGTACTTCTTGCTGCTTCTAGGATCCATCAGCACATTGAACTTTCCGAAAGAGTGGGTGAAAGGCTTTTTCAGATAGGTACCAAAAATTCTGGGACTTACATAGTATTATCAAATGTCTATGCCTCTCAAGGCTTGTGGGGTAAAGTAGCTGAAATAAGAGAATTAATGAGATACAGGGGAGTGACAAGAGAACAAGGAGTAAGCTGGATTCAGATCAAAAACAAGCTGCACACATTCCTTACTGGGGACAAGAAACATGAGGATATTGAAGAGATATGCTTGGCACTAAAGGAATTTTGTGAACGTTTTAAAGCATCGGACTATGTCCCAGATGTAAACTTTGCACGCCATGATGTTGAGGAGGGGGAAAAAGAGAATGAACTTCTTTACCATAGTGAGAAACTTGCTGCCGCTTATGCAGTTTTGAGAACACCAAATGGTTCACCTATTCACATTATGAAAAATCTCCGCATTTGTATTGACTGCCATTCTTTTATGAAATTTGTGTCAAAGGCTACTCAACGTGAGATTATTATTCGAGACAGGAGCTGCTTTCACCATATCCAGGATGGTTCATGTTCTTGTAATGATTATTGGTGAAGAATATGGGCAGCCAAACTTTATAAATTGCAGCCTTCAAGGGATATAGCGCGACGAGCAAGCATCAAGTGGATTTAGATCTCCAAAGTAATGGCTGCATATGATACTCAGGTTCTGATTTTTTTTTCTTTTCTTCTTTGGGTGTGCATAGAATGAACGTGGTGGCCAAGTAAAATTTTTGGCAAATGCAATATATAGCTTAGATTAGGAATGCATAACAAAAAACTGAAGCTGTTATTATGCGCAGATGCCTCCAACAGGTGGTTCATGTAGCCAAAGTTGTGAATCACCCACCGTAGCTGTTCATTTTAATGTGGTAATCGCAGAACTCGTGATATTTTGTCGGGCCGAACACCTTAGGCTTAGCTACTAATATTCTTATGAGGGACAGGATTCTTGAAGTTTGAGGTGTCCTGATCAAGTGAATAGCAAAATTTTTACGATGTACTTAGTTCATCTGTATAGGAATCAGCAAATTGGTTAGCCTTTATACTTAAACATGTACCATAGGGTTCACTGATTTTTAGCACTCCCTGAGGGACTTGATTCTTTTGTAACCATTGATTTGTTTGAGAGTCGTTTTATAACCGTTGAATTTCATAAAATTTAATAGAATTTATTTTTAGTTTTATGAACCATGTGTTTGGAATGATAAAAATCAATTATAAATTATAGCCTAAGATTCGTTTGATTCTCAACAACTAAGTCAACCTGTGCGTTGCTAAAGCTCAATCAGCTAAGAGGAATGGTTTGAAAACGAAGACACAAAGACAACCAAAAGGGGTTTAAAGAAGAATGCATAATGTTATTTCAAAACTATTGCTGAAGTTCCACTTAATAGTCAATACCTATTTCAAGAGAGCAAAAATAAGGTATGTTACTTACAGGGTGTTGAATAGTGTAAATATTAAATCAACTTGTACATTTTTGGCGTTCAAGAAGCGGAGTCACCAAGCTTGTCAATAGTTGCCGGAGAAGTAGTTAACAGCCCTAGAAGTGTGCATGCCTTGAGGTTTTCTATGCTCCCTTTTTGAGTATCTTCTGATGTAATCACCAACAGTTCAATCTATTATTAGTTCAAGCCGATACCAACTGCAGAATTTGATCGAGGGCAACCTGAAAAGGGTGAAGTTCTCACCCACCATCATTTCTGAATTGAACCCATAGATCACCTTGTAATCACCTAGGAGAAAGTTACTTGGTCTGGCTTTTGAGGCCATAAATATTGCCAATCACTCCAACAATGCTGACTATCACAGCCAAGATTAACATCAACCATGAGAGAAGTTTCTCTCCAGCACTTAAACTCTGCCCTTGTCGGCTTAAGCTCAACGCAATAAGAGATGGGAATGTAAAACCTAAAGAAACTGCTGTTGTGGCTCCTGTAAACTTGAAAGCTGTCCAGATATTCGGAATCATAGTAGAGCCAAAGTAAATAAGCACCAGTAGAACCGCTGTTAAACTCAAAGATCTCTTCCTACTCTCTGAAAGTGGAGCTGATCGCTCAAACACTAAGGCATCAACAGTTTGCCTTAAGGAGAAATGAACAACAGGAAAAACAAGAACCAAATGAAAAATGTAACCTACCCTAACAATGTAATTCAAGGCAGAGCTAAAAGGAATTCCAAGATCCTTGTCAAAATTGGTCAAGACATCAGATTCAGTATCCTTACCAAAGAGTAAGTAACCTGATATGGCAGTGGCTATGTAAACACCAATGCAAAGCAAAGTCGTGAGCCTCCCTACCCGGTTCATCTTTTGGGGTGACCGCCCTTCGAGCTCATTATAGATAGGCTGTACATTGAAGTGGCATACATAAGCATTGGACATGATTGGAATCACCACAAGCAAATCCAAAATAGCCCTTTTTGAACTAAAATCAGGAGTCATCCTTGGAGCCTCAATCTTTCCTTCAATCAGCTTAATAAAAGCAACAACGAAACACACAATAACAAAGACAATAGCCAAAGCCACCGAAGCAGCTGAGGTCAAGCTCAAAGAATCAATCTTCTCCAATGCACAAAGAGGTGCAAGAAAAAATAGCACAACCACGAAAATGAGCAATTTCCTGTGATCCCACACCCCATGTCCAAGCCATTGATCAAAAACTCCCAAATGATGGAGCGATCCTGACATAACATCCCCCATAATTATCAAATACACAATCAAAACACCAGCATTGTTCACAATTATACAAATTTCGGACAAAATCTTCGCGTTTCTCCCTAAAGCACATTGAACAACTTCACCGTAAGAAGAAGCCTTGCAAAGCACAGAAAATCTAACTAAGATCTCAACACTAATCTCAGACAAAATACCCATCAAGATAATCAATAAAACCCCTAAAACGAGTCCAAGAACCTTCATCGTAGCGGGCAAGGCCATGATCCCAGCCCCAATAATCGTTGTCGTAAGATTAAAAACAGCTCCATGAATGCCAGAACCATTGCCATGTTCAGAACCAACTAACGCGTAATCATCAATATCAAGACCATCACTTTCATCACCCTCATCATGCGTCAAAGTTTCTAAATTTCCAGTCTCGGGATCTACAAAGCTCTCTACACCACCAAAAGGAAGCAACTTGAGGGGGGATTTTTCTGGGTTATGAAAGTCATTGCGTGTTTGTAGCTCCACATACGAGTTTTTGGGAATGGGCGTGTACTTGCTGCCCATTACATACAAACAACAAAAACTCCCGCAAAACTATGTGTAAAGAACGCGTAAAAAGGAAGATGAATACGAAAAATTACAGAGGAATAATGGGCATTCTCGTGATCTGGATTTAAGGTCAACCTCTGTTCTCCCTTTTTTCTTTGTACCCTATGCAGGGAGAGAGATTAAGATGAAGAGAGCGAGAGAGAGAGGTAAGGAGCCTGCTATTGGTAGGAGACTGCGATGACTTGAGTTTGGCTTACGTAGGACAATCTAAGACTTTTATTGGTTCCTTATAATAGCTTTAATCTAAAACCAGTTAAATTAAATTTGCGTTTTTAACTTGAAATTTTCGTTTTTTGCATTCAAAACAACTAACTTGAGGCTTTATCTATAGATACTTTAGTTACTTATAGCAACTGATACTAAGTTGAGTTTTGTTTTTCTTGCAAAAAAAAAACATATCAAAGTATAATATCTGTAAGTTGCATTTTATTCAAAGAACAGATCACATGTTTCTATTACTTGGTGTTTCGTCTATTCTATAAGCATTCATTCATTCAATAAATGAAACATACAAAAGTTAAATAGATAAATACTCATGCAATAAAATAGGCACAGAATAATAAGAATAAGTGATCTAAACCTTTCTATTTTGCAACACAGTTATTAAAAAGTTTGTCAATTTATGTTTGCACTGCAGCCAATATTCTTTTTTTTTAGAAAATGCCTTAAAGGGTTGTTGTTGTCCCCTAAAGAAGCCCTCGACTCTTTTGTGCTCGTGTAATCTTGTTTCAGACTATTTAATCCTCTAAAGGAGACATATTCTATAGCTGAATATTGGTTGATGTTAGTCTCCAATAAATAAAATATATAAGACAATCCGTTGCCTTTTTTGTTAGTAATTGATAAAAGCAAATTTTGTTAAAGAACCCTTTTGTGAGAATGAAAGAATAGCCACTAATTTAAAATTCATATGTCAAATACGATTCAATTCATTGGAAAGTCTGTTGCATTTAAGATTCCAGGTGTTTTTGTTTCTATTTTTATTTTTTAATCTTTTTTTTTCAAAATTTGTAAGAAAATTTATGTTTGAACTTTTAGTTTTAGTTTTTCTTGTTTTTAAAAATCATAAAAAATAAAAGTAGCACAATTTGATTTAATATTAACTAAATACATATTATTAAATTATTTAATATATTAATTATTAATAAGAATTATGAATAATTTAATCTTAATTAATATTTTTATTTAAATTTTGTAATTTAATTAGATAATTTTAATTAATAATTATTAATACATATAATTAAATTTAAAATATCTTCAAAATATATACATTTAATAATAAAAATATATTTAAAATAAATATCATTTTTTAAGTAAAAAGTTAATTTTTAAATTATTTATTTTGATATAATAAATAATATATTAGTAAATATTATATAAGAGATTAAAACAAATTTGTTTAATTAAAAATATTTGATCTCTTAATTTTTATCTACTATGTAACTATTATCGGTGACAAAAAATATAACTATATTAATATTAACATTCAAAAATATTTTTATTTTTATTTGAAATGTAAATATAAACATAAACTAAAAACAAAAAACGAAAAGTAAAAACTACAATAGAATAACAAAAATAGAATCAAACGACTCCTTATTATCTTTTTTCATAATTTTTTATCACATCTTTATGTTTTTATACCTTTTATGAAGGGTGCATGACGTGCTTCAACTCCTTGTATTTTCTTATGTGGATATATATAGGAACACAAATTTGATACATTATGCTCTTGTTATAAATGGCATTTTTCAAGTCGAAACTTAAGCCCAACATACATAGATTGGGCCAATCTCAATTAAGAGGCATCCTCCCTTCACAATTGGGCCTATCCTTGTGTTAAATAAGAAAAACCTCTGTTTCTTCCAAAAAGTCACACAATAATGAATTAAATTAAAAATCCAACGTTACATTTTCTTGGAAATTTGATAATTATAAGTTCATAGTTGACTAGAGATGTTGAATTTATAAAGTGTTCCCCAATTCTTTACCTTTCTATTTCTTTTTTGCTCCTTTTAGATTTGCCAATCTTATATGCATAGACAATAGGTATGGAGTATATAATGTGTAGATAAGATTTAATGGAACAAGTTATAACAGAGTAAGTAGAATAGAATATTTGACGGACATAGATCCACGTGATAAATAATATATATATGAAGGATGGGACATGGAACTCCCATCCACTTGAATGTTAGTACATAATTTAAGTGATTACAAATTCATTTATAATTTAATGATAAAATGCTTATTTAATCCTTATATTTTCAATGATTGCCTCGTTATCTAAGAATTTGTAATTTTTGATGGTTTTTAAATATTAAAAGAATTAAAATCTCGAAAGTTTGAAATAGTAAAAAGAACATTATAACCGATATAAAAAATCTGATTCTAAATTAACAGAGACAACCTTTTTATCAGTTAAGGTAAAGTTGTATATTATAAAATTTCTCTATATTCTACATTTCAATGAGATTTTTATTAGATTAATGTTGCTATTGTAATAGTTTGTTAATCAAAATTAAAATCCCCAGGTGAAGAAATAATAGAGAACATAATGGGGGTGTTTGGTAGATAACTTTTTAGCTATATTTCAGCTGATTAAGGAGGATTAGCTGTCTGACTATGTCAAACAGCTAATATACTTTTTTTTGAAAAGCAAACAGCTAATATACTTGATTGGTTAAGAGCTGGTTGGGTTGGCTGATTCAACCCAACCAGCTATTTTTTGAAAAGCTACTTGGGATGAGCTTTTCAACCAACCAGCTAATAAAAATTTTACTGAAAGAGAATTATGCCCTCAAACTTATTTCTAACCTATCTAAAATGTATGAGATTAACTGCAACTCTTATTTATAAATTCATCAAAACGTCTATATGGTAATTCATCCAGTAAGTTTGCAGACAACACAAGGTATAAAACTAGAGATGGGATTTGGATTTTGTTGTTGTTGTTGTTGTTGTTGTTGTTGTTGTTGTTGTTGTCGTTGTTATTATTATTATTAGATTTTGTTGTTGTTGTTATTATTATTATTATTATATGTTCTATATTTTTTATTAGAGTTGTAAACTTAATTTTTGTAGAATTAAATATCTAA
>JANIIA010000005.1:7066951-7076965 GCA_027478495.1 Erythroxylum alaternifolium | reverse complement strand
ATCTAAATTGTCGTTTTGAATCCAATAAATTGGATTTATTTCATTAATTTTATGTAATTGAATTCAATTCATGCGTTTAAAATGTTAAAAAAGAGATGACTTGAATTCAACCACGTAATTGAATCTCATATTTTTTATGAATTCAATTCACATCTCAAATGGTCTGATTTGATGTGTTTATTGAAGAGTCAATCAATTCCTTCTAAAATATTAAAAAATCTTTTTTCAAATATACACATCATAAATATATAAATTATTACAAAACACACACACATTGATTATATATTATTTTTAGTTAAGGATTAAAAAATTATATGAAATAGTTGAATTCATTTTTATTGTATTCCAAATAATGTAATTGAATTCAATTCTAATATTTATAGATTTATTTCAAATATTGTAAATCGAATTTAATTCAATTTCACAAATGTTATTGAATCCAATCCGTCAATGAATCCAATTCGAAAGTTTCAAAACGGCCTGTTAAAATTTTAAAGTATGATATACTGAAAATATAATTAAATAAGAGCTAAATAATAATTACGATCAATTATAAACTTTTGTAATTTTTTGGTGTTATTCAATATAGAAATTTGACCCTATCTTATATTAATTTATCAACAGAGAAATTCATAGGTTCGAATAACAGAAACAGTCTTTTTATAAAAATTATTAAAAAATACTGCTTATATTAATGACCCTCTTTTAATCCTCATAAAACGAAGAGCTTTGTGCGTGAGATACATGAATTTATATTATTTTATTAATTATGTTTTATGGTGTAGAAGGTAAAGAGAGAATATAGGTAATAGGATTGCTTTTTCAGCTGTAATTGACTCTTAAAACTTTGAATGCACCGAAAGAAACGTCTCTGTCTTTCCTCGGAGAAATTGAGTAGGTGGAGAAAATATGAATGAGCCTTCTCCAATGACTATAGTGAAATCTCTATTTAGGTAACTATCCCTATCTAAAAGAAGTAGACGAGCTCTTTGTGATAGGAAATGAAGGGTAGACATTGAGTTTCCAAATGGTCGTCGGATTTCCACCGCTATTTCTTCTCTATCAAGACAAGGGATTGGAAAGTGCTAGTTAATCGGCTGGCCTTTTCCCTTCCCTCCCTTTACGTATCATTCAATCCAACAGATTGTTTATGGGCACAACTTTGGTGTTTTCTTCTCACTTATCCTTATACTTTGTTATTTATACTGTACTGCATATTAATTCTGATATCATTTTAGGAAAGGATTATCTTAAAACCTCCAAAAACTCTCATCATCATTGGAATTGCCCTTAGAGGAGGCTTCAAGTTGATCTGAATATAGTTGATTGAAGCCAAGATCTTGCTAAGGTTCAATACTTTATAATAGCCAGGATTAAGCTGCCAAATCTATGTACAATTTTTTTTCTTTTGGACATATTTCGTTGGAATCGTATTCTTAGGAGATAATGGAAGATGACGTTTTTATGAGTCCAGACTTTGGTTTTTCTAACGTTGCCGCCTCATAGACTTTATCGATATGCCAGTTCATTACGTGACCATTCATTCACTATTTATCTATCTCAGCTTATTGGCATTATTATAAAAACAAAGTAAATGAAAAACAAGTAATGCTTGCTTTTCACTGGCATCGTTTCTAGTCTCCAGACGACGTCAACATCTCAAGGAGTAACGATTCAAAGCATCGTTACATGCTATGAACAAACTAGTTTCGTTTGGACCGTACTTACTTTGTATTGGTGATTTCTTATTAGACTGTCTCGTATTCTTTTTGGGTGGTTTGATGCCATATCTTGGGAAAGAAGTTTGATACCAAAAGAATTCCTTTTCCCTTTCTGATAACAATTTGCATAAATACTTTAAGGATTCGTGTTTAGTCTATAAAATTAAGAATAATTTCAAGACAGCTTATTCGTTAAATTTAAATCAGTACAGCTTATTCATTAAATTTAAATTAGTTATTGTTCATGATTAAAAATAATTAACGGTTCAATATTAGTAAGAAAATGAAAATTAAAAAATTCAACCGATTCATCTAATTCAATCATAAAAATTTTGAATAGTTTAATTTTTTAGTTCAAATTTTAACTTTCCGGTTTAATTTATTTTAATAATTAAAAACTGATCAATTTATTATTATAAATTAATATGCTTTTATAAATTAAAATAAATCAGTTAATTTTTATTTAACAATTTTTTCAATTACACTTCAAATTCTTCAATTGATAAGAGCAATTTTTTTCAATCATGTCTCAAATTCTTTAGTTTTATTTAATTTATGATCATCTAATATCGATGGAATTTTTTAAACTTTAGAATTATTTTTTAACGGATTAATTTTCAGAATATTTTTAAAAATATTAAAAAATATATACGTGTTAATATTTAGAGCATTACTCAAAGACAATTACTTTTCTCAAATAAGATTTTACTTTTGATGAAATTTAATTGTTTGATTTTTTATAAATAAATAATGCTGAAAACATTTTTACTTTAGAATGTTGGGATAATTCAAAGACTCCATGGTTGGTTGCCTTTAGTCCTTATCCTCGTCATTTGTCGCTTCCTTGTTTCGGTTGTCTAAATCATCATAAAAGCTAGGGAAAGAGAAATTGAAAAGAAAGGAGAGAAGAAAAAGGAAAGAAAGCTACATCCCACGTAAAGAAAGATTAAAAGATAAGTTGTAAGAGGAAACAAAACAAATAAATTGCACGATAAATGTCCTAATCAATTAAAGTTATTATTCAAATATGCCTTCATTTCGTTGCCATGTATATCTCCCCCCACCTCTAGGAGACGATATATAGAGGAGTCTTTGAGAGACTTGAGTTACTTTTTTAGGGTTTAACTTTTCATGGTGAGTGTCGCTTTCCCATTCTCAATAAAATATAAAGTAAATGCATTCTTATTCGTCCCAAGAGTCGAACCACGACAAAGACTAGTGGAGTTGGAATTATATGCCCTAAAAACAAAGTCCTTGATTGAACTTCTTGTCACGACATGCTTGAAGCTTTTGGTACATATATATAAATGGATGTCTCTTCTCTCTACTCGTTACTTTTACTTATATGTAACGGTACGTTTTATTTTAGAAAAATACAAAGTAGATTAACATGACCTTTACATAATATTGACATGCACAATTCGAAAAATAGTGAGCAGATGTTTGTAGCATAGCAGATATGAACAGAACTTTACGACTTTTTTAAGTATATTTTTCTTATTATTATATTTTTTTAATAACTTTTTTTAATTGTATCAACTCACGACGATTTTGAGCACCATATCATATATCTTATTTAGTTTAGTTTAGTTTTATTTATTTATTTACTTATTTAATATTATTTACGTACTCTTTTAACATATCAATTTTTATATCTATTTTTATAATCTGCATCATTTTTTTATCGTTACTCCACACGAGGGTTTACTAGAAATAACCTCTCTATTATATATAGGTAAGGTTGTATATTATTAGACCTCTTTAGACCCTACTTTATTACCAAATTTTAAACTGAATGATGATGACAATGATAATATAAATGGATGTCTCCTCTTTCTACCTATTACTTTTTTTTTCGTAAATTTTAAAAATAAAAATTTTGGGGTGAATTAGTCACGTCAAGGGCGGTGCATATATAAATTATAATAGTATGAAATATGTCTTAGGTAATATTTTTAAAACTAGTTAATCTTTAAAAAGTTGGTTGAGATTTAAAAGATTAAATTATTATTAGACTATTATAAAAATGATTAAAGATTAAATAAAATTTAAAATATAACTAAAAAAACTTTTCTTAAAGTTTAATTAAAAATAAAAATAATTTTTAAAATTAAAAATAAAAATAATTTTTAAATTTTATAGCGAATATAAATGTAATGTTTATTTCATATTATTATGCAAAATAATTCTTCATATCAAATTAATTAATTTATTCTTCATATTATAATTATGTTCCCACTTCCCAGGGGTGTGATTCATTACAGTTTGAGTAGAAATATGTACTGTCGACATTTGGCCTACCACTCTCCAGGTGGATGCATATTTTATTACGTTATAGTGGTTAAAATGCTGCTATCTGTCCTTATATGCCTAGGATTATTCTAGATCTAAGCAATTCGCAATTTGACCGGATCTTCTTTACTTTCTAGCTAATTTTGAGTTATGATTGCATCTAGGTTGGTAATAAATGTCACTCCTATATGCTTTGCTAAAAGAAAATGCAAGGCTAATTTACAAATTATTAGCGTAAGCACTTTCTATATGAGCTAATTATTTACGTGCCCTTGTTTATGCATTTTATTCTCCTTTTTATTTCATGATCATCGTAAACTTTGGCAGAAAAAGAAGAAGAAGTAGTCGTTAGTTCCATTTTGATTCCAATTCTACTACATTTGAGCTACAATTTGATTATTTTATACAATTCAACTATCGTCACCTTACAACTAGTCCTTCTCAAGTTTGTTTTATACACGCATTCATAGGTAAGGTAGGTCCTACTACGATGCTTCAAAGATATAAGACTTAAAAGTTAACATAACCAATGCATGATTCTTCACTTTGTGATGGGTTATAACGTACATAACTTTTTTTTTTATTTTTGTAACTTAAATACGTGACCTTATGGATAGAAGAAATAAAACTTACTTGTTAAGAAAACTTTATTCTTTAAAATTCTCTAATTTTTCTAAAATTTTGGTTAAAAACAATACAATATACAAAATATGAACACAACACTTATACCAATTAAATGTTAATTATATAACAATTCAACTCATCTCTTAAATTTTAATTGAATGAATTAAATATGAATCAAATTAATAATTTATTATAATTTATTATATAATTAAATCATATTTGAGAGTCTATAACTTTAAGCTATATATAAGAAAATCCCGTATAAATAAAAAAAAGAACAATTTGCCATAAATAGTAAGTCCGTACTCAATTATTGTGGGATATTTTTTATTCAGATAATAATATTTAAATTGGAAAAAAGAAAGCCAAAGCCGACAATGACGTTTAGTTGGTAGGAAAAGAAGAGGGCGGAAAGGAAAATTGGGAAACCCTAGATCTGATCCACGTAATGTCAACCGACTCACCTTGCCTATAATTATTTACTAAAATAATATTTAAACTTAAACTAATTACTTTAATAATCATCCACATCACCCAATTTAAAATTTCGCAATAAAGCAAAATTTAAGAAAGTCTGATAGTACACAGTCTTACCTCTATATAATAGAGAGGCTATTTTCGATAAAACTATTTACTCTAATAAGAGAACAAAATCAGTTAAGTGGTATTTGGTAAATAACTTATCAGCTGTTTTTTAATTTATTGACTAAAAGTTAGCCTTTTCATTGTCTTAAAAAATTATTGATGTATTTAGTTAATGACTTATTAGTTAGTTTATTTAATTCCAATAAGCTAATTTCTAAAAACTCCATAAGAAAAACTTTTGGGATTAACTGTTTGCTCAATGACAGTATTATCTTTTACTTTACTCTCAACTTTTACTCAGTGTGTTTTTAAAGTTAGTTTTTTTATCTTACTAAGGTTTGGAAAAATATAATAAAGGCGTTAATTAAACTTTTTAATCTTTATTTAATTTTATAATACTAGTTCACATAAAAAATCATAATATTAAGATTTTGAAGATAAAGAGTTACATCAAATTAATATTTTTAGTATATAACCACTATATATCCTATCTGTGTTATACTTTAATTATAGATATTTTAATTTATTAAATAATAAATTTCATATATATTATATGGAAAATATTAATATGATGTAGTTTGCAGTATCATTCATATTAATAGAGAATTTAACGTTGAACTATTATTATAATTATTAAAGTTATAAACTTAATTTTTGTAAAATTAAAAATATAAAATTAAAAATCTAAAATATTATAAGAATATTTAACAAAATATTAAGAAATATAATATTTATATATTTATAATTTTTTAAATTATACTATTATAAGTTATTTTACACATCAACAATTAATACTAAACAGTTAATTTTACCAAATGCCTTAAACAAGTAGATGATATTATTCCGGTGATAACTCAACTGATATAATAAGCTATTATCTTATTTTATAAATATTTCTTTATTTAATTTTTTAGGATTTAATTGAATATTCATAAATAGAATAGGGATAAAATAACTGTTCAGGTAATCTGACTCCGGTGAAAAGCCACACGCAGTTTCATTCAATCACCTCAAAAATCGAAACGCCAGCATGGGTCCCACCCTTTCTGACACAAAGTCATTCGACAACTTTTGTTCCTCTGTCAGTGTGTCGCGTTCCTAAAGCCCTGAACCCAGCGCGTGGGGTATCGATCGTGTCTATCTTCTTCATGGCTCTGCAATTTATGCAAAAATCCTTCTGGATTAGTCCAAAAAAACAGAAATCTTTCTGGATAACTAGAATCCTCGTAATTGTAGGTAATACGTTACGTTGTTGACTAATTATTTGAGTACCTTCCTTACGTTGTCATATAGGATTGTTCCAATGTTCAGAAAGTTCAAATGTAAGACCTCAAATGCATAAAAGATCGTATACATTTTATTTCCTTTGTTGGGACACATCAATTTTGAGACCAAGAATTATCGACCTGAAAGAAGAAGTGGTCTGGTCTGTTCCCAACTTAAGAGTTGTATCAAAAGTAGAAGTAGGTTGTCTTCAACTTCCAAAGGTAAAAAAGAAAAGAGAAGTGAGACGTTGTGTAGACGGCAACGTTGACAACTTCAGCTGATATCGTCATTGTCACATAGTTTGATGTAATCCTACACCTTCGTAGGAGATGGTAAAGAATCCTCTACCAATATTCTATGCTTATTGATAAGCTAAGGTATACAAAAAAACCTCAAAAACGGCTCAAAGCTTTAATATTTGTCTTAACGAGCTTATATCATTGGAGTTTTTATTCGTAGAGCTTTTGTTAATAGAATTTTTTTAGAAGAGTTTTTTTAAGAAGTTCGTTAGATTATTTGGCTATTATTTTAATTTTTTTTAAAAGAGTTTCATACAATAAATTATTTGGTAACATAAAAATAAAAAACGCTTTTAATTTTAATTATATTTTATTTTGTAATCAAAATTATTTATGCATATAATTATAATGTAAAATACATTCAACAATATGCAAAGCACAATATATTAATTATTATATAATTTTAAACCATATGAAACATAAATGAAAATATATTTAACCAAATCTTTTATATGGATTATAACATAAGTAAAACTAATATCAAAAATAAATATTAAAACATATAAAAAGTCAAATAATATTATATAAATCTCAAAATAAACGTGAACATGTATTTGTGGGTATTGTCGGAATTATGTGTAAAACATAAGGATAAAAGGGACTAAAAATAGGCTCATGAATTGATCTGAAAAATCTACCTGAAAAAGTACTTTTTTGAGAATCTCCAAATTTGAACTTCTTAAAAAGCTGTATTTTAATTGCCAAAAAAGCTATATCTACTAAAAAAGTACTTTTTCATTTTACAGACAACCACTCATTTTTCTTTAAAAAACTTTTGCGATGAAAAAAGTACTTATTGACCCTCTAAAAGCTCAACCAGATAGGCACTTAATATATTTTCGGAAAGTTATACTTTAGGTCGAGTTTACCAACCAATACCATCCATGAATTTTTAGTATATGTTAGTGTTTAGTTAGGTGAATCTAGCAAAAGCACTAAAGTGGTCAAAAGGCGCATAAAATTTGTTGTTTTTTATTTAGAACAGAGAAATTCGCAGTTGCTATCTTTTGGATGCGCATTGGGTAAATTTCTGGACTGAAGCAATAGCTTACAAATAACGCCAATTGAGTACTCTTGCCTAATACGACAGGCTCGATCGAGAGAGTATAGATAGGAAGATTTGATCAAATAACCTTTTGATCCCATGCCCCCAACTCCACCAACTTGACCATTCTTAGAGACCATAAAAATTTGTTGTTGCTAATATCAACAAACCAAAACTCTGTAGGCCTGATTTAATTGGATTATATTAACAGGGTTACTCAATACAATCATTTTATCTTTAAATACATTTTTTAGTGACATCTTTTAATATAACAGGTTTATAATTAATAAAGGATCATAAAAGAATGATGATAATGATTAAAGAATATTATTTTTATAGATACTTTTTCCTTATCTTTCTTAGTTGTGCTTTTTCGGTTGAAATGATCCATGAAACTAATTTTTCCGTTTCTTATCCTTCTTTTAATAATTTTAAATAAATTTCTGTTTTTACGAAGTTATTTTTTATTTTGAATAATTTCATCACAATTAATTGATTTCAAATTTAGGCTTTTATTCGTACAAAGTAAGTAGTAAATAACGTAAAACATATATTAGTTACGAATGTGGGATGGATGGATATTGAACAAGTGCAAATCAAGAATCATTAGATAAATGTAATGTAATATAATGATTGTAAATTTTGACTATACATATATGTATATCATAAATTTAATTTTTATTTTTAATATCCAAAAAGAAGAATTCTCATCAACATAAATCGGTAGTTCGAAGTTAACTTCTTGTGTTGCCAAGAAACTTCATTCTATGCCCTAGGGCATAGCTCAACTGGCAAAGGCTTGGGTGGTGTGGTGCCTGCCATGCTGGCAACCTGCAGGTTGGGGGTTCGAATCTTGGGGGCAACCTTTAAGATTTGGGCCCCTTGTATGGTGAGATCAGTGGGTAAGCTCAAGTCCTTGGTCAGTTGAGGCATATCCCGCGATTTATATCCTCCACCAATCCCGAGGGCACGGAGGGTGGGGGCTCCTAATGTTGAAGTTCAACATTTATAATTCTTCAGATCTATGTATGGCTATTAGAGGGAGCTGGTATTTGTATTGAGACATTGATATGAACTTCTTAGATTCAATATTTTTAGGTTCTTGAGGGTTTAATCTAAACTTTTCATATTTTAATTCAAATTTAGTTTGATTTTTAAAGTTTATGGTTTGTAATTTAAATTCTAAAATTTTTATCAATAAAACAATCAAGTCAATTTTAATCAAGTTATATAATTAAAGTTTGATACCATTTTTAAGAAATCAAAATGAGATCCAACCTTGTATGTAGTGGAATAATTATAAAATTTTTTTCTATTTGATTTTTTGAAGTCAGGATAACTTAAAATTCCATAAAAATCACTAAAAAAATGTCGTTTTGCGACGATATTTACCGACGGAAGACAAAGACATTTCGTTGGTATGTAAGATTAGTGACGGACATCACTGAAGGACAAAAGTGTCGTAGAAATGATCGTAGCTAATAAATGCCTATGGAAAATTAGTTCCCGTCGGTAAATTTTACGAAATAATTTTTACCATCGGGAAGATTACCGATAGAATATCTTTACGTCAGTAAAGTTACCGACGTATAATTCGTCGACAAATTGTTTTCCATCGGTATATTTACCAACAGTTGGAATATTTCCGTTGGTAAATTGTCACAAGTTACCGACGGAGATTCCGTCGCATACAGTTGTCGTCTTTCCATCGGTACTTTTGTGCAAATTGTTTTAACTTTATCGACGGAAATTTTTTATTCATTGGTAAATGTTTTAGTGGTAGCGACGGATTTCATATGTCCTTCGGTAAATGAATTAAAAAGTTCTTTTTAAATGTATTGGCAACACCATCAATAAATTTTATTTTGCATAATTGAAACAACTATTAATGTAATAGTACAAATTTAATTTTTTAAATATAAATTTAATTAATGATATAAAGTTGAAAATATTTTAATTGATAATAAAAACATTAAATTGTACATAATAAGTTTTGTATCTCTAATAAAATGTTTAAAAGTACACTATTAATTTGGAGACGACGGATGCTCTGATTGATGAGATGAGGAGCTACCCCTACCCTTCAACTCATCGATCTCATTACAGAGCTGAGCTATGTACTCCGACTGTTGCAACTGAGTTGCCAGCATTTGTATTGTGCTCTTAAGCTGAACGACTCTCT
>JANIIA010000005.1:7050193-7066851 GCA_027478495.1 Erythroxylum alaternifolium | reverse complement strand
TATTAATTATTATATAATTTTAAACTATATGAAACATAAATGAAAATATATCTAACAAAATCTTTTGTATGGATTATAACATAAGTAAAACTAATATCAAAAATAAATATTAAAACATATAAAAAAGCCAAATAATGCTATATAAATCTCAAAATAAACGTAAAGTCATGTTTGTGGGTATTGTGAGAATTATGTGTAAAACATAAGAATAAAAGGGACTAAAAAATAGGCTTATTAATTGATCTGAAAAATCTATTTAAAAAAATACTTTTTTTAGAAGCATCAAATTTGAGTTTTTTTAAAAGCTGTATTTTAGTTGTTAAAAAATTATATCTACTAAAAAATACTTTTTTATTTTACAGTAAAATATTCGTTTTTCTTAAAAAACTTTTGGGGCGAAAAAATCCTTATTCACCTTTCAAAAGTTAAATCAAATAAATACTCAGACAAATTAAAATTGATTAAATAATTTTATAATTTTATTCACTTTCTATAGTTAATAATTGCTTCACTAATTTCAACATCGCGAGAAATTGAGTTCTTTAATCTCATCTCGTAATCATGCACTGTGATCTACTGTTTCACGTGATATACAATGAAGAAACCACGTCTCCAAAATTTTCTGCATACCTGGGACCACATCCCACAATCTCTCCAACTCCTGAATGGCATTGTGGTAATAATCCAGGAAACCCAAGGTCGAACTCTTCTTGTCCCCGTCCGATAAAAGCTTGTCGTTTCTTGGGGGATCTGAGATGGATAAAAATCGCCGTCCCGACTTTTGCACCCTGTTTCTGATCTCAGTCTCCGCCACAGTTCCTGTCCGTTGGATCTGTCATTGCGACGCCCACATTGCAGATCACGGTAAGTTAAGTTGTACTCGACTGTAGAAGATTTCTCCTGGAGTGGTACGACAGTTGTCAGCTGGAGATTCCGCGCCGATGAACTCGACAAAATGTAGCCGGCTTCGTGGGGACCACATAGTACAGATCTTATAGATAAGCAGAATGTCGTATTTTAGGAGCTTATCAGTTTAATAGCTTATCATGCTATAAGTAGACGAACTTATCCACCTCTTTCTGTCCCCTCTCAGCTATAAAATCACCATTTCTGTAAGGTTTTGATGCTCTGTTACATATAATGGAACCATATTTTTGTAGAGAGAGAAAATATAGGTAGACAAGGGCATAAAGTTTTTTGTTCCAAATTCTAGAGTGAGAAACCTGTGTTCTTTTTCTAGGGGAGAAAGCTTCTCTCAGCTCTCTCTCTTTCTGATCTCTGCTTTTCTTTACCAGGTGGCTTTCTTAGAAATCTCTCTTTTCGCTTTTGCTATAGAATCCATCACTTTAATATCTTTAGCCTTTTTTTTTTAAAATCTGGGTTAGTTTCAATTTCTCTTCTGAGGCTCTTTTTAGCTTGACTTGCCTTCATCCAATTTCTTTCGGGGCTTGTTCATTTTTGGGTTTTGCAGCTTTGATTCCCACATAGGATAAAAGCTGCTTTCTTTATCCCTTTGATCCCAGAAAATATAATAAAACCCTAGTTTTTGAACTTTTTTTTCGAAAGGAATTATCTTTAGGCTTGGGTTTTCACTTGGAAGATCTTGTTATATGCTTTTTTGCCTTATAATTGTGTGGGAAATGCGGGATTTTGGTGTTTTGTTGCGTGTATCTTGAAGATGGTTAAATGATCTGGTTTTACGTAGAATACTTTGTTTCGCGGTATAATTTTGTATATTTGTCCCTTAAAGCATTCTTTTGTTTATAGCTGACCCTTTATGTGTTCTTTTAGGTTACAGATCTAGTGCCAATTTTGGTTATAACCGTAAATTGCAAGCGAAGACGGGTCGTTTAAGATGTCATCTCTCAGTAGAGAGCTTGTGTTCTTGATCCTGCAGTTCCTTGATGAGGAAAAGTTCAAAGAGACTGTTCACAAGTTAGTTCTTTTCACATTTAAGTTTCTCGTATTTTGTCATTTTTTGTTGTTTCGCTTAATAATTGCTATAATTGTTATTTATTAGCATATTATTGCTGGTGAAGTGACAACTTTCTGTTTTTGACAATATCAACTGATGGGGGCGCTGATTCGTTTTGCTTCAAATGTGATGTAGGCTTGAACAAGAATCTGGGTTTTTCTTTAACATGAAGTATTTTGAGGACGAAGTGCATAACGGTAATTGGGATGAGGTGGAGAAATACCTATCCGGTTTTACTAAGGTTGATGATAATCGATATTCAATGAAAATCTTTTTTGAGATAAGGAAGCAAAAGTATCTGGAAGCATTGGACAAGTAAGATTGTATCATCATTTATCAGTTTATCTTCAATCAGAGCTTTTCTGCATCTGGATGAAAGTATTTGAAATTTGTGTAGGCACGATCGGTCAAAGGCAGTGGATATATTAGTCAAGGATTTGAAAGTGTTTGCTACATTTAATGAGGAACTTTTCAAGGAGATCACTCAACTTTTGACACTGGAGAACTTTAGGTACTGGGATTGCTTCTAGAAACATTAAAGTTTTGTGCTTGAATATAACAAATAGCAACCATATCCTGAATGTTTCTATTCATAATGTAGAGAGAATGAGCAGCTATCCAAGTACGGAGATACAAAGTCTGCAAGAGCAATTATGTTGGTGGAGCTTAAGAAACTCATTGAGGCGAATCCCTTGTTTCGTGATAAATTGCAGTTCCCGAGCCTTAAAAATTCTAGGTTAAGGACTCTCATTAATCAAAGGTAACCCTTGTAAGAGTGCTGGTACTTTTTGAATTGCATGCACTTTATTTTAGCACTTGTATGCTTGGATATTTTTGCATTGGAATGTTGGTAGTCAATGAGGTTTTTGTATGAAGTAATAGAATTACAGAAATCCTTTTCCCATTTTCAATACAGAATTTAAATAATGAATTTTTGTCAACAATTTATGATTGGCGTTCTGTTGCCACCTGCATTAGTCAAACAATATTCTAACTGAAATATTCTAACTTCTTCAATTCATGGACTTCATGCATTGAAGTTAGGTGTTTAGGGACTTTTGCTCTCTGAGGATCGCATATCATTATCACTATGCTTAGGGTAAGTGACCATGTTTTGTGCAAATGAATGACTTTGTTTATCAATTTCAGCTTGAATTGGCAACATCAACTATGTAAAAATCCAAGGCCAAATCCAGATATAAAAACCCTCTTTGTGGATCATTCATGTGGGCAGCCAAATGGTGCTAGGGCACCATCTCCAGCAAACAATCCACTGCTTGGATCCTTACCAAAACCTGGGGGGGGTTTTCCTCCCCTGGGTACACATGGGGTGGGTTATCCTGCGGCTTCTTATCTGAATGTGCTTTGTAATACTTTCTTATGTTATTGTGCTTGAATTTATCCATTCAGCCATTTCAACCTGGACCAACGCCAGTTCCAGCACCCCTTGCTGGTTGGATGACTAGTCCTTCTACTGTAACACATCCAGCAGTTTCTGGAGGAGGAGCCATAGGTCTTGGTGCTCCATCAATCCCAGGTGCTCCTTCTTGTAATACAAAAGTCTAAAATACTCATGCATGATATGGTTAGAATTGCATCCAGCTACATGGTTCTCTTTGTAACATCAGATATGTTTTGTTGTCTTGCATAGCTGCTTTGAAACATCCTAGGACACCTCCAACTAACCCTTCTGTAGACTACCCATCAGGAGATTCAGATCATGTTGCAAAAAGAACAAGGCCTATGGGTATTTCTGATGAGGTGCGTGTTTTGTTCCTTACTGATTTGATTATGGACTCCTGTTGCCATGCTTTAAAGCTTTTTCTTCCAAATTTACATTTATTATTGTTTTTCAGGTAAACTTGCCAGTCAATGTCCTGCCTGTATCATTTCCTGGATATGGTCATAGTCAGGCTTTTAGTGCACCTGATGACTTGCCAAAAACTTTAGTGCGGACCTTGAATCAAGGGTCTTCTCCTATGAGCATGGATTTTCATCCTGTCCAACAGACTCTTCTTTTAGGTAATATATATTTCATTTGGTTGATATCATGTATCTTCTGATCCATCCTAGCCTGAAATTCACTTGTGAGTTTCCGTTAATGTTTTTGCTATAGTTGGTACCAATGTGGGTGACATTGGCCTGTGGGAGGTTGGTTCCCGAGAACGACTGGTCTTGAGAAACTTTAGAGTTTGGGATGTTAGTGCATGTTCAATGCCTTTGCAGGTATGTCCATTATGGTTAGGATATTTGGTTGATGAATAATTTGATAATCCTTCATGTTTTGAGATTGGTACTCTTGTTCTAATTCAGACAGCTCTAGTAAAAGATCCTGGTGTCTCTGTTAACCGTGTGATTTGGAGCCCTGATGGTTCATTATTTGGTATGCTACATATCTATTAAGAGTAGTATTATTAATGTTGTAGAATATGGAATAATTTAAGGGTTGCAGAAGATGCTTTAATGATGTTTAATCTTGTTTCTAATGATAGGAGTTGCATACTCAAGGCATATCGTACAATTATATTCTTATCATGGGGGTGAAGACGTGAAGCAGCACCTTGAGGTAACCATGTGACTAACTTGTGCAAGATTAAGAATGCTATTATTGTATGCCAATTGCAAAATAACACTTAAGGTTTTGACGTAGATTGATGCTCATGTTGGTGGAGTTAATGATCTTGCATTTTCAACTCCAAATAAGCAACTTTGTGTAATAACATGTGGTGATGACAAAACCATCAAGGTTGGTTGGTTGTGATAATTATTTAATTGTTGCAAACATGAAACATCACTAATATTTATTTATTCTCTAATCACAGGTGTGGGATGCTAATACTGGCCAGAAGCAGTATACCTTTGAAGGCCATGAGGCTCCTGTTTATTCTGTCTGTCCTCACCATAAGGAAAACATTCAGGTAGCTTACTCATTTTCAGATACATTTTAATTTTCCATGTTAGGCGCATTTTCAAGCTTTTTATGTGTGTTCCTTCTTAAAACTTTGCTATGGGAGTATCTGGCCATGCTTGACTTTCATGCTTGACTTTCTTTTCTACTGTTTTTATCAGTTCATCTTTTCGACGGCACTAGATGGTAAAATAAAAGCATGGTTATATGACAACCTGGGATCTAGAGTTGATTATGAGGCTCCTGGCCGCTGGTGCACAACTATGGCCTACAGTGCTGATGGCACAAGGTTAATATACTATGACGATTACGTTTGTGAAATGGGTCTTCTGTTGTTTATTTGTGCATGGTGTAACTTACAAAATTTTGGTTTTGAACATTTGGTTCTGGTTGGATAATAGACTTTTTTCGTGCGGGACTAGTAAAGATGGGGAGTCACATATTGTTGAGTGGAATGAAAGTGAAGGTGCTGTGAAACGGACGTATCATGGTTTCCGCAAACGGTCTTTGGGGGTTGTGCAATTTGATACGACAAAAAACCGATTTTTGGCTGCTGGGGATGATTTCTCCATTAAGTTTTGGGATATGGATAATATTCAACTTTTGACATCAATCGATGCTGAAGGAGGCCTTCCAGTAAGTTTTTAGGTATACTTGCTAGAGATTGTTCTTGCAATGCTGTACTCATTCTTGACATTATTGATTTTTAGGCGAGCCCACGTATCCGCTTCAACAAGGATGGAACTCTATTGGCTGTTTCTGCTAATGATAATGGGATTAAACTCTTAGCAAATACAGATGGTATTAGGTTGCTGCGCACATTTGAGAATCTTTCTTATGATGCTTCACGAGCATCTGAAGCAGTTGCTAAGGTAACATTATCACATATTAGTGGAGTAAAATATCTGACTAAGTGTTTACTAGTTTGTGTTTTCTCCTGCAGCCCACTATTAACCCAATCTCAGCAGCTGCTGCAACTAGTGTTGGACTTGCAGACAGAGGCACATTAGCTGTTGCTATTACTGGAATGGTGCGTGCTGGTGCTGCATGCTTTTTCTTGTGTGTCAGCACCTGAGATTTCTGTGTCGTGTCAAATGCTTATTATGTGAAAAATAGATATTTTAGAACGTATCTGCTTGTTTCTTATTGTCTTTGTTGCCGATAATATTATCATTTTGCTACCTTTAGGTGTATAACATGCGTCTTAGCCACAATTTCTCTTCTCAAGTGCTATTGACAAGCAAATTTATTTTGGCAGAATGGAGATGCCAGGAATTTAGGAGATGTGAAACCTAGAATAGCTGAGGAACCCAATGACAAATCAAAGATATGGAAGCTCACTGAAATCAGTGAACCATCTCAATGCCGATCCTTGAGACTTCCTGAGAACTTGAGAGTAACAAAGGTATAATAAACTATTAAATCCACTGCAACTTCCCATTATTGTCATGGAACCAATGTTGCTAATTAAGCCTTTTCAACCTTCTGTCTCTTCAATATGCTAACAACTATTTTTCACTGTCTTCCTTGCCAACCTTTTTGCAGATATCAAGATTAATCTATACAAATTCAGGTAATGCTATTTTGGCATTAGCATCAAATGCAATTCATTTACTATGGAAATGGCAGCGAACCGAACGTAATGCTAGTGGCAAGGTATTGGGACATGCAATTTAATTTTTACAATTTGGGACTGATATATCTGTGAGGTCTTGAAGATGCAATGCATCTGAATATTCTCGTATTCATACCTGTAGGCTACTGCCAGTTTTTCTCCTCAACTATGGCAGCCAACAAGTGGCATTCTAATGACAAATGATGTTACTGACACCAATCCTGAAGAAGCTGTGGCCTGCTTTGCACTGTCCAAAAATGATTCTTATGTGATGTCAGCATCAGGAGGAAAAATTTCTCTTTTCAATATGATGACATTTAAGGTGTGCATATATTGTTGGTTTTAAGTTTATTTACATGAAAATAACCAACAAAACTCATTTTCCGTCGGCAAATTGCAGACCATGACAACTTTCATGCCTCCACCACCAGCAGCAACATTCCTTGCTTTTCATCCTCAGGATAATAATATTATTGCAATTGGCATGGATGATTCTACAATCCAGATATATAATGTTCGAGTAGATGAGGTATAATTGCTCTGCAGGTTTTCCTGTTCCAATTTCTCTTGAAGAGCAACACATAATTCTGTTTTCAATGAGACAGGTCAAGAGCAAGCTCAAGGGTCACTCTAAAAGGATTACTGGACTTGCCTTCTCTCATGTGCTGAATGTGTTAGTTTCTTCAGGTGCCGATGCTCAGGTAATAACTATAGTCATCAGTCATCAGATGGTCATTGTGCTATCATTTTTTCTCTTGACATCTGTATTTATTTTCTCAAAGACATGTTGATCGATGCTGATCACTTCCATGTCTCCTATAGTTCTAGTTCTTAATTGCTTTAAAGTAGTTTACTGCTTCACCAGGATCACAGGTAAATTATTTTTTGGGAAAAAGTTGTGGACCTATTAACTCTGTAGTTCAGACTAAAATTTTCCTAAAGTCGAATGCATTATTCTGTTGCTTCTAATTTATTGAATGATGCAGCCAGTATGCAAAAAATTTCTCAACAGTTAACTCTTCATCTTTCCAGCTTTGTGTATGGAACTCTGATGGATGGGAAAAGCAGAAGACAAGACTTTTGCAGGTTCCAGCTGGAAGGACTGCAGGGTTACAGTCAGACACACGTGTACAATTTCATCAAGACCAGATACACTTCCTAGTTGTACATGAAACTCAACTCGCCATATATGAGACTACAAAGCTTGAGTGTGTAAAGCAGGTACCTTTTGTATTAAAATCACTGTATGTTGCAGTACTATCTCTATTTCATGTTCTTATTTGATGCTTTCTGGATGTTAGTGGGTTCCACGCGAGTCTTCTGCACCAATTTCTCATGCAATGTTCTCTTGTGATAGTCATTTGGTGTATGCCAGCTTCTTAGATGCAACTGTTTGTGTGTTTAGTGCTGCAAGCTTAAATCTAAAACTACGCTGTCGAATAAATCCTTCTTCATATCTTCCAGCTAACATCAGGTAATATTCTTAGTCCTTAGTTTAATGCAAATATATTTAGATATATATCCAGAGTTTGTTTGAATAGTATGTTTCCATATCAGCTTTCATTATTATGTGTAAAATTTGTCAATTCTGATAACAGCAACCAATAGACATTCTCGTTATTTTGTGGCTAGTTTCGTAAGAGAAACACTGAATATCTGAAATTATCTCACTCTGCTTTGCTGATGGAAACACTTTGCGGTAATAATGGAAGTACATTGGCATTTGGCTGTTTCTGTTCATGGAAGTGTTGTTCTCCCTACGTCTAAATTGTTTCAAACTTGTTTGGTGTAATCTTTAAGAGATGCAGAGAACCAAGAAATGATGGATAGAATGCTGGTTGGTATCTTTTTCTCCAAGGCGATATCCCAACAACAATAAACATATTCTAAAATGCTCCTTGTAAACATGTTGGCCTATTTCTAAAATGCTCCTCTATTATATCATATTATATGAACTCATATACCATATCTTAAATCAAGTTGTGTTTGTCTTCCATGCATTCACATCTGGTGTTTGTTACTGTTTTACTTGGTAGGAGCGCTTGCTCTCACCGATGGCCAAACTTTGACACCTTACTGTATATTGAACTACAGCTCTAGTGTGCATCCGCTCGTTATTGCTTCACATCCACATGAACCAAATCAGTTTGCATTGGGACTATCAGATGGTGGGGTTCATGTCTTTGAGCCCCTTGAATCTGAAGGAAAATGGGGTGTGCCTCCACCTGCTGAGAATGGGTCAGCAAGCAGTGTTCCAGCTACTCCTTCTGTTGGACCTTCAGGTTCAGATCAAGCACAGAGATAATCTTAAGGCCAGAGTACGAGTTCTTTTACACACTTGGCTTGCTGGCCTACTCCTAAGCTAGGTATGCATTGCATTGGGATGATTAGTTAAGTATGAGTAGGCTATCATATTTATGATAATTAAAAAACTTGGATTACCTTAGAGCATCAGGATAAACTTGTTTCAGTGCATTGATAGGAGAAACATGTTATTGCCATGTATATAACATTGCTTTAGAGACTTACTTGCGAACTTATCACCCTCAGGACTTGAAATTGGCTTATCCAAGTTTCTCTTTTCTTGGATGCTTACCTACAATAAGTAATTTTTCCCAAGTATATAAGGGTGTCGTTAAACAGTGGTTTTGAAGTACCAATGATTCATTCAACATGTGTACTCTTTTCTCATTTATTTTCTTGAATTCTTTCCTTGTGCAGTTGGAGGTTCATGATATGTAATTTAGTCAGAGGAACAACTTTCAAAAGATGTACATCTAGCATGATCTTTCAGATACTATGTAAGTTAAATGCTTTAGTACAACTACTAATAGTGAAATGTTTTTTGCCCCTTGGGAATTTACTAAAGGAAGAATTTATGTATTCTTTTTGTGTTCTTTTTCAAGTGTTGAGTAGTCTGATGTGTTTCTTATTTCGCTCTTGACCCTCGGTTTTCATCGAGACAAGCAGTCATTCCCTTTTTTTGGCATTTCCGAATTTACCTCTTCCATTCTCATTCTTCTATCCCGGGAATTTTAGACATGAAATCACTTCCGAGACAAGGTGTATTCCAGGCTCTTACCAACATATATTTGTCCTCCAATTTCTAACCATCAACTTATATATATGATTTACTTCATCAATTGGTAGACAGGCGCCAGTGTAAAAGTAAAGTCTTTTACTTCATTGATTCACTGGGAAGGCATATGTAGATTCGTATACAATGCATCACCTGTAATTTTCTCTTGCCAGTTTGGAAGTATTTCTGAAGCTGTAAAATACGCATGCCCAGCAAAATATGGAACTTGGAACCAAACTTGATTGTTCTCTCAGGACAAACTATCGAATTGCTTGTTGGGTTCCAAACTAAGCTGCTTCTTAATAACCATGTACTTGGAAAGGAGACCTTAACTCGTCATGACATTATCAACAGCTAAGATTAATCGTAAACTAATATTTTGGTGTAAATATCAGCCAGTTTCGCGTACTTTACATTGCATGGTTCCATCAACAGTATCGTGTAGGGGGAGCTTTAGACTACTGCTATGGATAAAACAGCAAAAGACATCATTTCATGCCTCCGTGAACCCGAGACGTGAAGAGAAAGAAGATTAGACAACAACAGAGTCAGAGAAATAAAAAGAAAAGCAGTCTCATGAATATCATCATTTAGTTAAATCGCCAAATCCTTCTCACAAGGGACCACCAAAACGTAAGATCATAGATAATTTGAAGTAACCAACTTGTTAGAAAAGACATGGTCATTGTAGTTAATGACTTCACCCTTGTAGTTGGTGGGATTTCGCCGGCCTATGATTTTCACGACTTCCATGTTTTAGAGACGCCTTTGTTGTTTAATCTGAATAAATCACCTGAAAAATCAAGTATTGAAGAGTCCTAATGTATCTCTGTTCTTTGATCATTTATTCTCTTCTAAATTTTATATAAATTATTCGAAACTACAACTTCTTAAGTTATAAAAACTTATTTCATCATTTAAACTACATGTTAACTGCTACAAACTGGTCTTACCAAGTTCACCAATCCTAAAACCCAAATCATGATCTCCACCAAACATGAAATGAATAGATTAGTGTCAATCCAAACTTGTTAAAAAAGATATGCCTTTTACTAAGTACCAAGAATACGATGGATCTATTTTGCGTGGAAATTGTGAATAAGCATAAATGCTTTAGGTTTGACGATGATGACATTGAAATGTGCTAGGAAAAGTTCAAACTTTTCATCCACTATAATAATAAAACAAAGAACATGCTAAATCTGCGCTCTATTGTTTGATTGGGTAAGCACGTATATAACTTTTTTTTTTGGCAACTTGTGTTTAATTTTTCATACAATAATCTACAAGTATTATATTTTACAACTCTTTATCTTTTCATGATGTTTTATAGAATGGTCGCTAAATGCATATCTTTGGCAACCATTTATTGAAATTGTTGCAAAAGAGTCGACCTTTTGACGGTTTAAAATTTTCGTCACCAAAGACTAATCGTCGCAAAAAGTTTGACTTTTGGTAACGAATTTTTTAAATCTTTGTCAAAAGTTGAAATAATTACAAATTTGAATTAATACATTCAAGCTTTATAAATTTGTTTAAATCTATAAATTTATAAACAAATGACTCTTTAATGATGCCTATTGTATATAATATACATCCGTTCATACAAATATTTCATAGAAATATAACGGAGCATCTTAAAATTGTAAAATATTTTCAAAGTTTTAAACATATTTTTAAAAAACACGTGGTAAGTAATTTAAATCTTTTTTTTTTTTGGATATAAAAATATCTAGCATGATCTTTCGGATACCATGTAAGGTAAATGCTTTAGTGCAACTACTAATGGTGAAATGTTTTTTTTGCCCCTTGGGAATTTTCTAAGGAAGAATTAATGTATTCTTTTTGTGTTCTTTTTCATTTGGTGAGTAGTCTGATATGTTTCTTATTTCGCTCTCGAGTCTCAAAGGTCATTCTTTTGTTTTGGCATGTCCGGATTACCTCTTCCGTTCTCATTCTTCTATCCCGGGAATTTTAGACATGAAATCACTTCCGTGACAAGGTGTTTTCCAGGCTCTTACCAAAACAGATTTCTCCTCTAATTTCTAACCCTCAACTTTTATGTATGATTTACTTCATCAATTGGTAGATAGACGCCAATGTAAAATTAAAGTCTTTTACTTCCTTTGCTTCACCGGGAAGGCATATGTAGATTCGTGCGTCGAGATCCCAGTTTCCTATACCCGAGGCATACAATGCATCACCTGTAATTTGCTCTTGACAAGTTTGGTAGTTTTTGTGAAGCTGTAAAATACGCATGCCCAACAAAATATGGAACTTGGAACCAAACTTGATTGTTCTCTCAGGAGAAGCTATAGAGTTGCTTGTTGGGTTCCAAACTAAGCTGCGTCTTAATAACCGTGTCCCTGGAAAGGAGACCTTAACTCATCATGACATTATCAGCAGCTTCTCCCAAAAAATGCGGTGCCAAACGATGCTTGGATTAATCGTAAACTAATATGTTGGTGTAAAGATCAACCAGTTTCACGTAGTTTTACTACATTGCATGGTCCCATCAACAGTCTCGTGTAGGGGGCCGCTTTAGACTACTGCTATGGATAAACGGCCAAAGAGGATCATTTCATGCCTCTGTAAACCTCAGACGTGAAGGGAAAGAGATTAGACAACAACAGAGACTGAAAAAAATAGAAAAGCAGTCTCTCATGAATATCATCATTTAGTTAACCAAAGTCCTCCCAAGGGACCGCCAAAACGTAACATCATAGATAACTTGGAGTAACCAACTTGTTTGAAAAGACATCGTCGTTGTAGTTAATGACTTCACTCTTCTAGTTGAAGGGATTTCGCCGGCATGGATGATTTGTCACGACTTCCATGTTTTAGAGACCCTTCAAGGGTCCTAATTTATCACCGTTGTTGATCATTTATTTTTTACTAGTTAAAAATAAGTCTATATGTTACGTATTATTAGACTTTTTTAGATTTTGTGTATTAACATGATTTATATTGAGTATTATTGTTGTAATAACTCTAATTTGAAACCACAATTTCTTAAATTAGAAAAAACATTATTTCATCAATTAAACTACATCTTAAGAGCTACAAACTGGTCTTACCAAGTTTACCAATCCTAAAGACTCCAAAGCATGATCTCTACCAAACATGAAATGAATAGATTAGTGTCAATCCAAACTTGTTAATAAACTTATAATGAAATACAAAATTTTAAAATATGATCGAAAGAAATTGTCTTTATTTATCAAAAAATTTAAAATTTAATTAAAAAATAGATTGTTAAATAAAAATTTATTTATTTATTTTGAGTATAAAAATTTATTAATTTTATAAAAGTTGACGATTAATTAATAGATTAATTAAATTTTTATAATAAGAGTCATTAAAATAAATCGACCCAAAAAAATAAATAATTTAAAATTTTTACGGTTAGATTTTTTATTCATTACTTTTGCTAACTACCAAGAATATGATGGATTTATTTTGAGTGGAAATTGTGAATCAGCATAAATGATTTAGGTTCGACGATTATGACATTGAAATGTGGTAGGAAAAGTTCAAACTTTGCATAGACTATAATAATAAAACAAAGAGTAAGCAATCTACGCTTTAGTGTTTGATTGGACAGGCACAAATGTACCTTCGTTGTTTGCCAACTTGTGTGTATATTATTTTCCATACAATAATCTACACGTACGATGTTTTACAACTCATGTTTATAAGCCTATTATTATATTCAATGCCAACTAGATCGATTTCCATGTATCGAATAAAGGCAAACTAGATTTTCTGCACACCTATTTTATATTAACTCTATTTCATACGATCTTATCCGTATAAATATGTGAAATTTAGAAAATTATATAGATAAAATTACGTAAAATAAAATTAATATAAAATAGTAGCTACAAAAGATCTCATCCTGAATCACCATCTTTGCTTTCTATACAAGAGATAAGAAATAATCTTGACTTAGATATTTCATAATTTCTACATTATATCCCCGGTCTCAATCCATTGCCTATCTATCATTCTATCCGATATAAATTATAATTATATATATTATATTTTATTTATCTCTTTATATTTTATGAAATTATTTTAAATTATTGTTGTTAAAAATGAATTATTATTTATATTTATTTAACCTCATTAATAAATTATATTTATCAAAATTTAAGTTCTTTTTTTATCTCTTTATACTTTAACTGAAACTTTTAAAATTATTATTGTTAAAAACTAATTATTATTTTTAGCATGAATTTGTTTAATAAATTGAATTATTAGTTAATATATATAAGTAAATTTGCCTAAGGCAATTTAAGAATGTGTTAAAATATAATATTTAAATCATAAATAAGTATGTTTAAAAGATATAGGTTTTTATTGACTCTTTAAACATATTATAAGTCTTGAAATAAATGATAATATAAAAATACAAAATTTATTTTTATCATTATTTTAAATTTTATGTTGGATTCAATCTTAATTTAAATTTCTATATTTATTATTAGTTTATTACATATTAAAAGATATCATTAATGTATTTTTTATTTCAATAAAATATTTTATTTTATAATAAATTTTACTTATTTTTATAAATTTTACTTTTTATTTATTATATACCGATTAATACTGATTAAACTTTTAAACCTTAAATTTTTTCTTTGACCGATTTAATGTCCCATATGATTTTTAAAAGACTGCTTTTAAGTGTGAATGGATATAAGAATGATGGTTACTTTCCACCTAACAAACATTTTTGCTTACCTTGGCATTACGGAGAACAATACCAAACAAAACTAAACTAAACATATCTAAATTTTAGCCCAAGCAAGATATAGGGAAGATACGATGTATACAGTCATGCTCGCATTTCCGAAAAAGATACAAAGACTGTTTTCTAATAGACCCTTGGCTAAAGTACAATATGTTTCATTAAGGGTAAAAGAAATTTTACTCACTCTAAAGATTATTAAAAAAAAGGCTTAATAATTTTAAAAAATAAAAGCATTCCATTGATTGAATTTGACAATTTTTATTATGATATTTTTTTAAAAAATAATTGGATAAAAATAGTTTAAAATTATAGGAGTTTTTGTTAAGATAATTAAAAATATAAGAGAGATTCTTTATCGCTTCCTTTAAAATTAATCATCACAGCCTAAGATAGATACTTAAAGGAAAAGAACGGTTAGCTTCCATGTGTGGTAATAATTAATGATTGATTATCTTAATCTTAAACATGAAGTGGGTGTGGTGATTAAGAACATTGCGTGTATTATTATTATTCTCCCAAAATAAAAAATAAAAAAAGTGGATAAAAGCTAAAGGAGGAGCGAAGAATCAAAACAAGGGGCCGCGTAGAAAAGAAATATAATTAAATAAAAAACAAAAAGTGGGACCCGCATTCAAGTGAATCGGACCCACATTCCCCGCCTTCTTCTTCTTATCCACCCCTTTAAGTGCACCTAACTCTCAGCACTACGCTCCTTCCGCTTCAACTGATTAACGTCCACGTGTTGGATATCAGTTGGTCCAGTGTCTGGTTCGGTCACAGCCACCTCGTTCGCTGTCGTCCTTTTTCTGCTACGTTTTAGTTGGGCTCTAGTCTAGACACTCCTCATGTATGTTTTTGTTCTCCCCTTCTCTCTCTCTCTCTCTCTCTCGCTGGCCCTCTCTTTATCTCTAGCTTTTTATCAAAATATCAGAGCGTTTGTTTGATTCCTTTATTGATCACGAAAAAGGTGAGAGATTATGACTCTCATGGTTTTTCTTTTCTTATCTTTCTTTTTTTAATCGTTTTTTGGGGTGATTGTTTATGGGTAAAACGGTTTCATTTCATGAAAAAGCATTCTTGGAGGCATTAGATGTTCTTTTCTTCACCCAATTATTTTCCTTTGTTCTTGCTAAGCTGTCTTTGATTCTATGTTTCGTATGTACTGTTTTATGAAGTTGGGTTCTTTTCTTTTCTTTTCTTTAACTTTTGACGTTTCTTGGGAGTAAATTTTACTTCTGGATGATCTTTGCTTCTGTTTGATTATGGGCATGTGTCAAAACAATGAAAACAGGACAAATATGGCAATAAGGTAATTTTTGCGTCAGCAACAGATATGGGTTTAGTTGGATAATGCTTGTTTTATAATTAAAGCAAATCCCAAGTTTAAAGCCTTTTTTTGGCTTAGCAGGAGTTCACTAGGGCCTGCTGCATAATCTTCTTTTTGAAGACATGGTGTTTCTTCACAAGAAATTATTGGTTATTCTTTTCCATAAAGAAACGATCTTTATGGTAATGTGGAGTGACTACTTATCCTGATGATCTTTTTTATGTCTGCAGGGTGCAATAGGCTGCGTCTTAATTATGTGTAATTGAATCGATTAGTTATTGCCTGCCGCAGTTCTTTGACATTGAATCGATCACGAGATATTTCCTCGATGGGGGGAGCTTGTTCTAGGAAGCGAGATCAATTGGAGAACGAAGATAATTTACAGGGTGGTATTTCTAGAAGATACAGTAAAAGTTCGAGCTCAAAGTGGTTGGCAACATCATTTTCTAGATGTTATAGTGATTTACAAAGGGGACGTGGGAAATGTCCATCCCTTATGGAAGTGTGTGTTAAAAATATATGCAAGGTACTCTCTTTCATACTTGCTGATTGTTTCAGAACGTGGAAAATGTCATGGATGGCTGATATTTTGCTCTTTTTACAGGATATAGACAATCATAGTAACTTTTCTATGCTTCCAAAGGACATTACTCAACAAATCTTTAATGAGTTGGTGTATTCTCAACGTATGACTGATACTTATCTTAATTGCTTTCGAGATTGTGCTCTCGAGGTAAGACTGTGCTTGATTTTTGGAAAGTTCATGCCTTTTTGTTCTCAAAAAACATTTCTCACGATAGCTCTTATAAACAGTTATGCTTTTTTTTCTTGCTGACCTGAATGGTTTTGGGGGAGTTACGACAGGATCTTCATCTCGGGGGGTGCTCTGGAGTTAATGACAGTTGGATGGATGTCATCTCTTCACAGGGGACTTCTGCGCTTTCTGTTGATCTTTCTGGTTCTGATGTCACCGACGCTGGATTGACTCATCTCAAGGA
>JANIIA010000005.1:7035141-7047644 GCA_027478495.1 Erythroxylum alaternifolium | reverse complement strand
CTTAACAGATGCCAACTTTCTGATGATGGGTGTGAGAAATTTTCTAGTAAGTTTATTGCATTTATGTAGTTCTAGCTACTTATTTGCTAAACCTTGGTAAGCATTATGTCCTTATTAAATTCCTTGGCCTTTTTTTCCAGAATTCAAAAAACTGAAAGTACTAAACCTGGGCTTCAATGACATCACTGATTCTTGTTTTGTGCACCTGAAAGGTACTTTTTATATTAGTTTTGTGTCATATTTTTGTTCCTAACTTAAAGATTGAAACATGTCAAACACTTCCTATAAAAATTTTAGGGTGGAGTAAAAAATTGAAAGGACAAGTCTTACCGGCCTGTGATAGATTTTTCCAATTATAACATTTTAAAGCCTAAGAATAAAATTGGACTGACAAATTTCAACCCTAATTGAGTAATTCCCTTGACTGGAGACAGGTCCAAGATTTCTTCAGGATTTCAATTCCTTGGTACTGTTAGTCAGCTTATACTTTATGTAGTTCATTAAAAACAAATGTAAAGAACTCCTTGCCTCAGAATCTACGTATTAAATACTACGGTGACCAACTATTGTCCATGGCTTACCCATTGAACTTTACCAATACTTACGAACCATCTTGCCCATAATATTTCTCTCAAAGCCCTATAAACTGGAGATGCTTGCCAATCTTTTTGTAGTACATGTTGTCCTTCCTATGGTTCCATATTTCTGCAACTTAGTCAAGCATAACATAAGAGGGGAGAAGACTTGAGACAACAATATTTGTCTGAGTTAATCTGAATTTGATGCTGCTATGACAGTTGATGATCAAAATAATTTACAAATTGATCTTCTCTTATATCTTGTAAGCAGGTTTGACAAATTTGGAAAGCTTGAACTTGGATTCTTGTAGGATTGCTGATGAGGGGCTGGCGAATTTAACAGGTTAAATTAAAAAATTCCCCATATCGATTTTGCATATAAATAAGATTACATTTTCTTTTTCTTCGATAGCATTACTATTTCTCTTTCTGATTGCTATTGCTCAAGGTAAATAGGCTGCCCTAATGTGCATGATTATATAGAGCATCTATCTGTCAAAGTTTAGTTATTCACAATGCAAGTCCTGGAAGTTGATTTTATGTCATATGTTTCTTCACTTGTCAGACTGACTGCTAAGAATCATTAAATAATTGAATTTTCCTGCAGTTGTAGATTTATCATCTCAAGCAGTTGGTGTATGGTCTCTGGACTGTGATGACAATTTCCTGTCTATGAATGATCTGAACATTTAACTTTCTTCCTCATCTGCTGTTTATTTTTGGTGTCCGTTACATTCATCAATTTTCTGATGTCACTTACAATGCCGTAAAGCTTTTGCAATTCTTTGCTGTCTTCTTTTCTTGCATGCTCATATTCTTTGTTTATTACTGGTAGTTATAATTTTGCATATGCTGTTTGGTACTATAGGTCTTAAGCGTTTGAAATGTTTGGTTTTGTCGGATACTGAAGTTGGGAGTAGTGGTCTCCGCCACCTTTCTGGTAAGAAATCCACTTTTTGTTCATAGGATGGTAAATCAATTAACAGTTAGTTTTGCTTTTTGATTAGCACAGAATTGTAGATCCATTCATTCCATTTGGTTCACTTTGTTGCTTTTAGATTTGACTTTGAGAAAGCTGATTTTAGTAAATAGAAGCATGTGAGTTGGCAGAATTATAAATGTTGTTCTGGTGTTAGTTTATTCTTATCAGCGTCGTAAGGCGTGGTGAATTTCCCTTTAGCACTGAGAGAGAATGTACACGTGTGCAATTTGATTGCAACACTAGTGTGGGCTGTATGTTTTCTCAATGACTGCCATGAACCATCTGTCATACCAAAACAGCTCTTCACTGTAGGCTTATTTGGGGTAAAATACTGGAATTCTTGTGTCTTCTTTAAGCTTTTTCGTATATGATTGAAGGTGCAAGGATAGTCGTGTTGATATTAATGAAAATTGTAGGTGATCAATTCTTATTGAGGAAAATTTTATATTAGTGATTTTCATGATGTTAGTTACTTTTATGACCGAACTGATCTGTTTGCCATCAATCCTTGGTTGGTCATGGTATTGGTATGCTTAACAATAATATACTCTTTTGCTTGTTTTTTATTTTCAGGTTTGACTGGCCTGGAAAGCATAAATCTGTCGTTCACTACAGTAACTGATGGTGGTTTAAGAAAATTATCTGGATTGTCTTCTCTTAAGTCTCTTAATTTGGATGCTCGACAAGTTACAGATACAGGTCTTGCAGCCCTTACAAGTAAGTGTGTGTTTAGGTTTATGGTGCATTTGGATTCTTTTGATTTTTCACGCTCAAATGGTTTTAATTTCTTCATCTATGAGATATTTGATTCCTAAAACCTCTGGGTTGAATATGTTGCCTGTCATTAATATGTTTGCTCGTGGTAATTGTGGCCTTTTGGGAGAATCGATGACTGCATCTTTGATGCACTTACTAGCACAAGTACATCTGAAAATTCTTAAATTGGCTAGTTGTAACTAGCCCCACCTAAAGTTCCCTTATTACTTTTCCTCTGCATGTCTATATCTATGTAACTGTTTACACAATGAAGCCTTAACATGGTGAATTGCAACGGCTTTTCTGTTATTAGTTCTTATGAATTGCGTTCGATAATCTTTTTTCTTGGGAAATGTTTTTGAGATCAAATCCCGAGGCCAGAATCTACTTATTCGATTGGGGAAAGGGGCAATCGAAATTAAATTAATATTGTCTAGAAATAAAGACAATCTAACCTACAGTGAAATACTTGTCAAGATTTTGCAGCTTGAACTGTAATTTTGGAGGTCTGCCTCTGATTGTTTTTGTTTTCTGAAGCGTGTCAAGCTCTCCTTTCTTCTCATGTCAATATTGTAACTTCTAAGTGCTTTTTAGATTTCTTTTTCTGCTTTTCTTAAATCTTCTAACAATGATCATTGCTTTTTTTTTTTTCTCAAGCTAAGTTTCTGCACTGCAGTCCGGTAATTCATCGGTATGATTACTATAAATGTTTTCGACCACTTTTTGTAATATCTGGCTCTCTTTATACAGGTTTGACTGCGTTGACACATCTGGATCTTTTTGGAGCTCGTATCACAGATTCCGGCACAAACTATTTGCGTAGTATGTGATATAATGATGCAATCTAGTAGAAGAAATGTTAAATTATTTCTTCTGCTGCATAATTCATTTCTTTTACTTCCAACTTTTGAATTCAAAAGCAAATGTTTGTTTCCTGGATGTCCTTGCATATTACTGTTGTGTTTATTTTTGACTTGAAGTTGTTTGCTTTTGGTGTAGATTTCAAGAATCTTCAGTCCTTGGAAATATGTGGTGGAGGATTGACTGATGCTGGCATCAAGAACATCAAAGATCTTTCTTCCCTGTCGCTCCTAAATATATCCCAGAACTGCAACCTAACAGATAAAACCTTGGAATTTTTATCTGGTTTGTTCGGCACGTTGCTCTATATTTACTTGTGATCATTATGATTAACAAAATGTGCGGAAACAAAGATCAACAAATCGGAGAGCAAACCCTGAAGAAGAAAAACTCATGTTTGAGATTCTTCAAGATCATCTATTGATTGCTCTAGTGTCATTGAATGTTAACGGTGCTACAGAATTTTAAAGAGTTATTGCAAAGTTACCTTGAAATAGCCACAATCACATAGTGTTAGATTTGTTTAAAGTCTCTTGTACTATGCAAGCATCATATTACATGTTTGTTCTATAAATGTGCAGGGTTGACGGGATTGGTCTCCTTGAACGTATCAAATTCTCGTATAACCAGTTCAGGTTTACGACATCTGAAGCCACTGAAAAACCTGAGGTCTTTGACCTTGGAGTCTTGCAAGGTTACTGCCAGTGACATCAGGAAGCTTCAATCAACTGATCTCCCGAATTTGGTTAGCTTCCGGCCGGAGTAGTTGGTGGTGGCCGTAAAATCGTACGTCTTGTAAATAACTCCTTGTGCAGGAGGAGCTGAGACGAAACATTTAGACTTGTCTGGAATTGTATATAATAGTTGAAAGACTTGAAGGGTTGGTTATGGGAGGCTTAAGGAGTATCAACGCTTAATGTGAAGCTAAGAAATTGTATATAAGCTTCCTAGGCATGGCATGGCATGGCATGGTCATTCTTCACCCTTTCAAGATGAATGTTTGTACCATGTCAACCCCAATTTGCTAAAACTGCTCTTATGCATTCTTCTTGCTTATTAGAATGTGCAAAATTAATTTAGTTCGTGAACTTGCCAAAACTTCATCCTTTCTTATTAACTTGACTGTAATTAAATGATAATAATATCTGACATTGACCTGAAGATGAAGAAGAAGAAGAAGAAGTAATACATAATAAAAACTAAATAATAGGAAAAAGAATAAATAAATAAATACAAATAATTATGATAAAAATACAAATAATAGTGAATAATAATAATAATAATAAGGCTAGGTAGGAAAAAATCTGATATATACTTAATAAAAATTTACTTAATGATTTTTTATATATGATTTCAATTAGTTAATATTACAAAATTTTTAATTAATTTGAAAAAGTATATTTCTTATGATAAAATAGTATTTAATTATTCCAATCTAAAAATCCACACTAAGCCCTCACACTAAAAAATCTAAACCCCCCAAAGCCCTCACAAGGCTTCTCTTATCTTCTACAATCTTCACCGTTTCAATGGCTTCTTCATTCTCAGTAGACATAGCCACCACTTTCCTCTCCTTAACCTGCCGCCGCCGCTTCAACCAGGCGCTGGACTCCCGACTACACGCCACCGTTCTTCCTGTTCTTCTATTTAAGACGCAGACACCTCAGTGGTCGCTCTCCGTTAGGGCCGAGCGCTCGATTAATTCTCTGCGTTTCTCGAACAACCCCTCTTCCACTCGCCGCCGGAGGTTCTGCAGTGCCACAACCACTTCTACCTCGCGGAGCGAGGAATCCGACTTGGCTACCAAAATTCCTCCCGATAATCGCATTCCCGCCACCATCATCACTGGGTTTTTGGGGTCTGGAAAGGTACGATCTTTCTTTTAATCTTTCCAATTTTTATATTTTTAGATATTTAATTTAGAGTAAGTATGCCGTTTGGAAATGGGAACCCTTTCCAAATGATGCCTAGCTTGTGGTCTGTTGCCAAAGATCAGTTTATGATCAAAGTATGCAAGTATATCACAATTTTCTTTCGTTAATCTTTTTCATTTTTTTAATCCAACTGTGAACACGTGATGGCATCAAAATAACCTTCTGAGAGTTAAAGACCGGTCCTTCAGAAGTTTGAGCTGGCCAAAATTTCCATTTTTGAAGTAGGGATTTTAGCAAATGATTATTGTGAAATATGCAGCTCGATGTCTAATGAAAAGGGCAGTGGCTGCATGTTTATCCTTTCTGTGTTTGTTATTTGGATTTAGAGTTTGTTTTGCGATGGTTGTCTGCTCATTTATTTTTCGTTTGCTTGTGTTGTCATGCTGTGTTGTTATCAACAGACAACATTGCTCAACCATATCTTGACTGCAGAGCATGGAAAGCGCATAGCTGTGATTGAGAATGAGGTGTAGTATTGAATTTTAAATGAGCTTGTTATTGCTTTAGCGTTATTTCATTTTGATTTTTTTCTGCTACCTGATATTCTTTTCCTTTAAGGGGGCGGTCACTTTGGGTTTTAACCTCAGCTGTTCTGATGAGGGGGTTTTACATGGCAGTCGAGACTGACTCGCTGGGTGAAAATATGATTTCTTGAGAGACATTAATAGTTCATGTTGGATAATTGTTTAACATGCAGTTTGGTGAAGTTGACATTGATGGTTCTCTGGTTGCTGCAAAAACAACTGGGGCCGAAGACATTGTCATGCTGAACAATGGTTGTCTCTGCTGTACAGTGAGGGGTGATCTTGTAAGGATGATCTCAGAACTGGTTGAGAGAAAGAGAGGGAAGTTTGACCATATTGTTATAGAGACTACTGGTATGGAATTAATCTGATAATAAGGTTCACATTATGGTTGTCAATGGGAAAGACTCTTTATTAGTTATTTCTTTTCCTCTCGCCCTAGCTTTTGTAACTGAAGAGCATCTTTTTTCTTAGTTGCTGATCAACATAGTTCTCTGGATATGAAGCAGACTTCATGCACATATTGGACCTTGTTTGCAACTGTTGTTCTGACACATTCCAAATTTAAAATTTTAGGTTTGGCAAATCCAGCACCAATAATTCAGACCTTTTATGCCGAGGATAGTATTTTCAATGATGTGAAATTGGATGGTGTTGTCACCTTGGTTGATGCCAAGCATGCTGCTTTTCACCTAGATGAGGTTAAACCTAAGGGAGTAGTAAATGAGGCTGTTGAGCAAATTGCTTATGCTGATAGGGTTATAGTAAATAAGGTACTTTTCATTTCCAATTTATTGTTCTAAAGAAAAATCAAGTTAGATTTATGGCCATGTTGCCTCTAGGATCATTGAACTCATTAAATTGTATATCTTATAATCCGTTTGTGAGTAAAGATGCTGATTGCATTGTTGAATTCTATTTGTTCCTGACTAGCAACTTCTTGTGTGTTATAGACGGATCTTGTTGGTGAGCAAGACATTGCTTCTTTGGTACAGCGAATAAGGGTTAGTGTCCTGGTTTTGTTTTAAGCCCATCTGTTGCCTTTATTCTGTCTTTGAGTACTTGAATTCTAGTTGCATTTGTCTCTGATGCCAGAACATCAATCGCATGGCTCATTTGAAGCGGACACAATATGGAAAAGTTGACTTAGACTATGTACTTGGTATTGGAGGCTTTGACTTGGAAAGGTTTGTTTACTTTTTTGTCTTTCCTTGATAGTGCATTTAATTTCTTAATTTTAGCCATGGTCAGATATGATAGTATTCAATGTCAATGTAGGATATCTGCTCCATGGAAGTTTACGTCTTTTCTGCTCAAACCATTTTCCTGCTTGTTGCTTGCACAGTTTTTTTCTACATTCTGTATTTGCAACATTGTTCTCTGCGGGTTCCTTTGTTCTTTTATATCCTCTGTTTAGAGAATGGGATTGGAATGTTGAAGAACAGGGACCTTCAGTTGGATGCTGTAAGGCATTTATTTGGTTACTAGAGTCAGATATCCTGTAGAGTTGGATCCCTTAAGCCAGATTTTGGGATAGCAATTTGAGGAAATGGATCATGCTCAAACATGCATAGGATTCATAATGAAAATTGGTAGTTATAGGAAGCTTTTGTTGCTGTCTTTTTTTATTTACTTTAGTTGTGTGTTAATCACTCTAATTATTGTTTCCTGCAGAGCTTGTTAATGTGGTTGGTTGCAAAGAAATGCTGTTAGAATGATTTATCATCTGCCTGATGTTTTACCTTCCTCTCTTTTCTCTTTTCTTTTTGAATACTTTGGTTGGAGTAGATGCTTTTGTCGTAAATACTGATAGTAAATGACAATAATTGGGTGTAGTTACTAACTTGAACTGATTCTTTCCAAGGATTGAGAGTGCCGTTGGAGCAGATGCCGAAAAGGGAGATCATGGCGATGACCATGATCACGTTCATGACCACGACCACAATCATGAGCATGGCCATCATCATGATCATGACCACCAACACGGTATGTCTAGTGTTTCTTCGATTGCAGTGACTGCTTATAATACTGTCCTTGCGTTGATAACTTGTTAATTGAGTTCTTTACAAAGTTAGAAAAAAGTTCTGTTACATCAAGTAATGAGTTTCAGCTGAAGATATATAGCACTATACACTAGTCGTGTTCCCACGTTACATGTGGAAACCTTTTTCACATGCAAAATAAGGTAGTTTTCATTTGCAAAAGATTCTGTCTCTGTATAAAATTATACAGAGAAGGATTTTGCAAAAGAATCTTTGTGTATATAATTATACAGAGAAGATTGAGAGGGCTGATGGTGCAGATGCTAAAAAGGAAGATCATGGTCATGACCACGAACCTGTTCATGACCATGACCATGATCATGAGCTTGACCATCGTCATGTTCATGACCACCAGCATGGTATTTCTAGTGTTTTTTCAATTGCAATGATTGCTTACAAGACGATCTTTGCTTTGATGACTTCTTACTTGAGTCTTCACAATTTGAGAGCAAAGTTCCGTTACACCAGGTAACCAGTTTCAGCTGAAGGTATATAGCTACAGTTAATTTTCATATTCAAAATAATCTTTCTGTATAAAATTGGAAGGCAAAAGTTACTATATAACTATATATTGTAAAACTAGTTGGCAGAAGGATGCTATAATTACTGTTCATATAAATAAAGATTGATAAAAACTCATAAACCAAATAAAATTTGAAAAGAATTAAAATAATTATTTTTTTTCCCGAATCCAACCATCTCACCTTGATTACTATACGTGTGGTGAAAAGATTATGAATACCACAGTTTTGTAGTGGAGAGGATGCAAATAGTAAAGAGATTGGTGCTGTGACCACCTTTGGTGTAGTAAAATGTTATAAATAGCTAAAGAAATCACATCCCAACTCTTGAAGAGCTTATATTGTAGATATGAATAAGGCATTGTAAAGATCATTTGTGTTGCATATACATGCAAACATTAGACTACACGTTTGGAAAGAGAGTTCATTAAAGAATTTAAAGGTTACCAATAAATTTAATCCTTTAATGTGTAAGTTTGACTATAGTAAGTTAAGGAATTTAAAGACAAAAAGGTTATTAAATAATTTAAACAATAATCTAATGTACAGTCTTGAAAATATAATTATGTAATGTCTCTGTTAAGTTTTATTCGGCAGTAAATATTCTTCCATAATTATGTTTAACCAAAAGATTTTGATTGAAACTGTGCTAAAATGTGAATCCTATGTAGCCAATTTATAGATATTTGTTCTCATTATATCATTATATCTACTTTAATAGATATGATGGAACCTAAGAAGTTATATGGACAAATGCCTTACTAGTAAGGAAGATGTTCTTAGGCATTTTCCTGTTGCTCTCTTTCAATTATTAAGTTGTCAGATATGAAAGAAGCCTCCACGATGTTGATTGTTTAGCTCACAGAAATTTATCATAGATTTTCGTAAGTTGATCGAAGACGGACATATGTCAACATAAATACCAACGAAATGTTGGTGGTTTGTTAAGTAGGTATATGTGGACTTAGCATTTTGTTATCTAGAACATGCTTATCGGAAATTTGATGCACATTTGTGAATACTTTTTTGCATTTTTCTTGTGGTGATTCTATAAAACTATTATCAAACTTGCGAATTTTGGTTTACAGGACATCACCATTCACATGATCACACTCATGATCCTGGTGTTTCTTCTGTCAGTATTGTTTGTGAAGGAAACCTGGACCTGGAGAAGGTGCGTTCTACCAAGTGATTCGAGTATTTTTAGCATTTATGGAGTTTCTTACCGATTTATCATCATATTTTGCTTAATTATGAAAGTGCATACTACTGATGGCAAAGGAATGGTGTTCTTGTCTTTTTCTCAGGCTAACATGTGGCTAGGTACTTTATTATACGAACGCAGTGAGGACATATATCGGATGAAAGGTCTTTTATCTGTTCAAGGAATGGATGAGAGATTTGTGTTTCAGGTAAGATGCAGAATTCCATAATTGCCAACTTTCTGGAATAAGAAAGTTACTGGTATGCTTCCATGAAATAAGGAATAGTTCACGGACACGTTGCTACGTGTACTCAGTCTAGGGTAAAAGGTTCTTGTTTATTTTTCTTGTGTCGCTGATTTAAGACGTTGGTATTCCCAGGGGTCGGTTTTGATAATTTGGGTTCTAACTTGACAAACAATCTGGTTTGTTGTTTTGCAGGGTGTTCATGACATATTTCAAGGATCACCTGATCGGTTATGGGGTCTAGATGAACCCAGAATCAACAAAATGGTGTTTATAGGCAAGAACTTGGATCTAAAGGAAATAGAAAAAGGGTTCAGAGCTTGTTTACTGTGATTACCAACAGGAAGCTTTTCCCAAGTTTTGGGCCATTGGCATCTTGTAAAATGTGTGCGAGTGGAGGGAACAATATTGCTACTCGAGCAATTGAACATTATTTTAACATCAATCTGGTCAAATGTTACGCAATTATATGTCATTATCCGATTCACCTCTCATCATCTTATGCTATTTGTTAAAGAGTGATTAGATACATCGTTACTTCTTTCATACTTTGACTAGAATTTGGTTAAAAAGTAAGTACCATGAGATCAATATATGATTGGATTTAAAGATAATTATGAACACTTTATATTAAAGAAAGCTCGTGTCTTGAATACAGATATCATTAGAAAAGTTAAATATGCATTTTCTCCCCATTCTACTCTCTACTTTAATAGTAAAGCAAGCTAAATTTAACCACCATCGATACAAACAGTACAACTAGTGAAACTCACAAATGAAAGTTCCTGGCCCCTTAGGGGGAATCCAACTTGTCTGCTGTGGAGGTGAGTCTTCAAGATAGTCTTTAATTTAGAGATCACAGAGTTGGAGATTAGGGTATTGAACATTACTCTTTGTGACATTCACCTCATGAATGTTTAGTAAGCGATCATGACACAAACGTGAAAAACTGATAAATAGATAATTCTAATACAACCTCAATTCAGACCATCAATAATGACCTCTTAAACAAGATTACCGTGAAAAATCTAGTCCAGTTCCTCCTCTGCACTCACTGGGGCAACTTTCTTGATCGAAAGACTGCAAATTTATTAACATCTGAGTAAGAAAACTGAATCCCATTATCATTCAACAATCCTTCAATCAATTTCTTATCTTTTTCGGGGTCTTTACTCTCACATTCAATCTCATAACTCGTCCCAAAATCATATATCGTTTCATCAAGCTCCAAGTTCAGGTTTTTCCAATCAAAAACCTGTCTAATATTCCTGAAACCACCCAAGCAGACAAACCCAGCAATGTCTTTAACTCCAAACTCCTCTCGAACTCTATCCATAATCTTTGACGGCTCCAACAACCCCAATCTCGAAGGCTCTGCCACGCACGTGCGCCCCATTTGAGGGTCGATGGGCTCCTCCTGCTCTTCCACGCGACTAATGCCATTGGACATTAAAGGCTTGGCTTTGAGTGAGAGGACACATCGTGAGTCGAGGTTGTAGAATCGGATACGGAGGGCTGCGAGGCGTGTGGCGAGTTGTGAGGTTTTGGTGTCGAAGAAGAAGTTTTCTTGGACATGGGTTTTGACGTGAAAAGCAGAGAGTAGAGAAGAGAGTTTTTGGTGGGATTGCAAGTCTGGAAGGCGAAGTTTCACTTCAATTTCCATGGCTCTGTTTGGTGAATGAGAAAAGCAAAGGACAAAGATGCTTACTTTTCTGCTTTTGTATCCGCTTGGTGGTAATCTAGTTTACGAATAGAGACAAGTTCCAAAATCTTGTGATTGGAAGGGGGAGATAATAGCAAGAGTAAAGCCAAATGAGTCGATGCACTTCAGGAGGCCTGCTTTTCTTTTCATTTCTGTTCTTTTGATTTTTTCTTACTAAATTGGAAAGATGAGCAATGCTCTTCTCTGCTCTGGCTTTCTAATGCTTGGCAGCCGAAATTTTTACAACAGGATAGAAGTTACTAGTTGACTCTTTATAAAACAAATATTAAAGATCCGTGAATTTTGAACGAAAGAGCTTAGACTTAAAGTTTGTATTATCAAACTTTCTCAAAAATTTTTTTGTTGGTGTAGAATTTAAATTGGGTGTTGATGATGATGATAAAGTTAGAGCTGACAATTAATTGATAATATCTTGACATTTTAAATTGAAAAAAATTAAAGCGGGCCAAAATTTAACTCGGTTTATTGCCATCCCTAGTAGCCAAATGAATTGAATTTTCGGTACGTTAAAAATTGTATAGTTTTTTTTAACATCCGTTAATAAGTGCTTTAAAAATTAATGTGTACTGGTAGGTGGTTAATTAGGAAGTGATCATGATTGGAGGATAGTTGGAGGTTGAATGGTTATATGAAAATCGTTTAAAGTGTTTGAATTTGGGAGAATTATATAAATGCACCGTCATCATAATACTGAGGACTTACTCAAACTAACAAAACCTATAATTGTTCCAGCTTTCTTTACATCTTGTACTTATTTTTTACTTACATAAATTTATCCTTTTAGTCGGGTATTCGATAATGGTGGATGATAGTTTGTATGGTGTATTTCTTCATTTTGTTTTTCCTCTATATTTTTCTTCATTTTGTGGAGAAAGGGTTTCGAGGAATGGTCGAGCTCAACCAATTTTACAAGGAAAGTTGGCGGATGAATGGGAATCTAGGACTTCTATCCAGTGCTGCACTGCATGTTGGCTTCGTCGACTTTACGCAGCCGTTGTAGTCAAAGCAGCAGCAACAAGCTCGTCGCTGTTACTTCGGTAAGTCATTGCAATTTTTTCACTTCTATTTCAAAGCCACCAGCGCTTCCGTCACCGACGACACTATCTTTCACAACCAGTGGGTTTACCCCAAGCA
>JANIIA010000005.1:6997895-7019368 GCA_027478495.1 Erythroxylum alaternifolium | reverse complement strand
GTGATAACTAGTTTTAAAATTTTGAATATTTTATCCGATTAGGTCAATCCGAATCTAAATTTAATTTTAATTCAGATAAAAATCGATCAATTCAGATTAAATTTGATCAAAAAATTCTAACCTGTATCTGATTTTTTTGAGATCGGACAGAGTCGGGTTATCAATTCGGACAAAATTTTGCCAAGCTTATTTTTTTAAATAATACCTTTATAAGTCATTTTATACATAAACAGTTAATATTAAAAAGTTAATTTTATCAAATATTTTTAATAAATAATTAATATTATCTGTTAGTTAAATGAACTGTTGTAAACTATCCATCGATAGAATAAGATAAAAGTTAATACAATTTGCTCATTGTTAAATAGGACCTTGATGTCTTTGTCGTCTGTCATCTCGCAACGTTAAAGATTTGTCAGCTATGGATTTTTGCTTTCCCACATCTTTAGTCGTGTAATTAACAATCATTGAATCCCATATCTTCGTTGCTTCTTTGTAAGGACAATAAAAATCAAATAATTCATTACATATATAAGTTTAGTGTAATAAATATTTAATAATTAATCATCTTTAACATTTGTGAGTTGATTTTGATTTCTCAATAGAAATTTCAAAATGAACAAAATATATTAATAATTAAGCATATGTTGATGTATGAGAATTAAATGCATAATTTTACATCATATATACAAATTCTAAAATAATTAAATTTATTAACAATTAATCATCTTTAATTATTGTGGATTAATTTTGATTTATAATTAGTAATTTGTAAAAAAATCATGTGAATGTAATTCCTCTTTGTACATTTATATATATAGGATAATCAATTCTAAAATGCCAACTTTTTAAAAAATTTTCAATTCAATGCTCTATTTTTTGAAACACTGAATTAAAATAAATCTTAAAAAGTTTTGATTTTTGAATATGTCACCCTTTATATATATAGAGATGTATATATAGATTGATTACATTCATCAGCATTGCTTCAAGTCTCCTCAATAGGCAACTAGAAATGCCAACCGAATCCTAGTTCAAAGAGTGACGCCTATAGCCACAACATCAGTACAAGTTTCGCTTACTGTTATATTTAGAGGAAGACAACTATGGCTTTGAAGCAAATTGATGGCAGCAAGATTTTTATGATGCATAGCTGCAATTAACATTAAGGGACCGATGAAAACCTCTTACAAATCACATATATTTCATAGCTGGTTACGATTATGCTGCAAGACCAATCCTGACTCTATCCAAATTTATCAGAAGTACTTGATTCTCCAGTAGGTTTAGCATTAATACCATTTGCATGCAAGCTTCATTTGTCACGTACTATGTTGCATCGAAAAGAAAAGAGAGGCCTTGCACGAAAACTTGTTAAAACTCTCAGATACTCTTACATTGGATATATAATATTCAGAGAAAGCTGGACTTTATTCTTAATACTATTTACATGGGATCGGAAATGTCGTACGGGCTGTTATGTTCTAATTTCACCATAACGGCTCTGTGCATTATGATGTTTTAAGGGCTCTTTCTCTAAAAGGGACTCTCCAGTTCTTCTGGGCTTAGCCTAGTCTACTGGAACTTCAACCTCCATTTTTAGGTTAGAACTTCCAAAAACCTGCAAAACATGAAAATCAACCAGTCCATGACTTAAACTTCCGTAGGATGCTAACTTCACTTTCCTATATGTTCGATATGCGACCATATGCACTGTTTCCTGAGTTTCTTCAAAATGCATAAGAAGTTGATTTAGGCAAAGACATGTAACCCTCATTGCCACAAGAACATTTCCTATCCAACATCTACTTGGATCTTTCATAAATTCCACAGAGAACATAAGCTAATTGATAGCATATTCACTTTAAGAAGCATGGCCAAAGGACAGAAATGAAAGAGGACTCAAAGACTAACAAATATCTCCATGGTTTCTGCAACCCATAAACATCACGTTTAACATAACACCATGACGTGAACCTTCTAGTCCTAACATGAACAAGTGGATTACACCTTTCATCATATGACAACTGCTACTGGACCTTCAACTCTTCTTTAACCATAGATTGAAGCAAAAATGTCATTGATTGTAACAGTAAGGATGGTTAAATCTTCAAAACAGGCCCATAATGGCAAAATATTGAACCACAATTGTCAATTAAATCTGCCCTTAAGGATCCACTTCAGTGGCAATTAGTAGGCAATGATTTTGGAGGAAGAGAAAGACAAGAAAATACCTTTTTGAAGTCATTTAGCATTAAGTAAGATGCCCTGGAGTAACCTGCTTCCTTCAAAACTTGGCTCAACACTTCCTGCAAAGGGGAAGAAAAGGAAGTGAAATGAAATTATTAATCCACACTGAAGTCAGTAGAGAAACAATTTGTGGATCAACTTAATCGAATCTCCACAAAGATAGATCATATCTCAAACAATTAGATTTCACTCATACAAGACACAAGATACTTTACAGATACCTCTCTTTGTTCAGCAGTCATGAAAGAACCAGATAAGTCCTCAAGCACTTCTGAAATGTCATTGAAAGACACTTTTCCATTACCATCTGAGTCATATACTTTGAAAATAACTGGAAACAAAATAAACACAAGAAAAGACAACGCATCATGTTGAGTCAACAGCCGCAGAACACAAGAATTATGAGATATTTGGAGTCAGATCAAATCAAGATATCCAACTCTAACAAACAAAACAAACGTCTATGACTTACGTCCTATTTTCTGCTCTGCAGTTGCTTTTGCACTAAAAGTAGAGAGGAAGGCAACGAAGTCCTTAAAATTTAAGCCATCCACCATTTTCAGCAGTCTCTGCAAGAACCAAAAAGCTATGAAGTTTTCACACTCAATCTGTAGTCCACTTCATATCAACAAAAACTTCTCAAAAGATAACCTGAGAAAGTGGATTCATTGCAAATTCAGGTACCGATAAGAATTCATCAGCCGAGACGAATCCTTTTGCATTTCGGTCTAGTTGGCAAAACCTCTGATACAGCGACACTATTTCTTGCTGAGAAACTGAGTTTGAAACCCAAAAATCATCATATTGAGAACCAGAACAAGTTAACTGTATATGAATAACCAAAGTGAAAAGGCAAACATAAAAAGCAGCAGAAAGACAAAAATACAGAACTAAGACTAATTAAAATAAACAAAAGTTAGATATAACTTACCCAGATAATGGCAGTGTTCTTGAACCTCTTCTATATCATATTGAGTTAGCATTGATGACGCGTTCCCCATTGTTATCCTAAAAAGTGTAAAGTGCAGAACTTTCAGAAACTGAAACAACAGTCAATCTTCCGCCAAAATACCCATCGATCAAAAATGAAAAAAAAAAATCAGAGTAAAAAGTTGATGAAATCATGAAACTCCAGGAAATTGAATAGACAACACAATAAAATGATCGAACTTAGCAAGTGCAACTGCCAAAAAGTGAGAAACATTTTACGTGCGAAGCGAGAATACTAGCTGATGAAGCTACTTACTTCAACTAAAAAGATGAGATACAGAAACAGGAAAATTCAATGTCTGAAGGTGTTGAAGTGATGTGGAGACGTATGGATTATGGAATAGAGATAAGAAGCGTTCGGGGGCTTATATAACAAAAGGTGGCATCTAGCTCATGGCCGTCGAAGTCCACTAAGGGCCTCTTTGATTGGAAGTTTAATAGATAAAATGTTTTTTTTTTTTAAAGAAAGTTTTATAAGTAAATAGAATAGGATAAGATATAAGCAGAATATTTTATGTAATTTTTCATTCTATTCTAAATAATTAAAATAAACAATTTTTGATTTGAAGAGTTGAGGATAGAATATAAACTAATAAATATATATTATTTAATATATTCTTAATAATTTTTTATACTATCAATTATTTCTCCTTATCCTAATAATAACCAATGCATTTTTATATATTTATTAATTTTTTTCGTAATACTAATTATTTTTCATATTATCAATTATTTTTTCTTACCGTAATACTAATTATTTCTATATAAATAAAAATATAAATAAATTATTTTTAAATACAAGAAATATAGAATAGAATAAAAGAAAATTTAATATAATAAAATTTATTAAATAATTAATAATAATATTTTTATATAATTAATAATAAATTGTATATAGTTAATAATAAAATAATAAAAATTTTCATTAAATAGAAAATATTTAAAAATTTATTTGCCACAGTTGTGATACTTTTTTTATATTTTTATTTTAAAGTAATAATTATTTTATTATTAAAGTCACAACTGTGACTTTTTAATTGAATATAATTTCTGTTTTAAAATTATAGTATTAATCCTCTTGTAACAATCATTTTAATGTAAGGGGTATAATAGTCATTTATTATACGTTACATTCCTTTTTATCTATCTTCAAAATAATATTTCACTACATTACATTATGAATTCTTCCATCCTTTCTAAATAATTTTTCAGTATATTACATTTTATTCCATTATAAATTATTCTGTTCAGTTCTATTACATTCTATTTCATTCCATTAATTAACATCTAACTAAATAAGCTCCAAATGGACGTCGGCTTTGTCATTGTCCCATTCCAATGTCACCAAAATCTGTACAAATGATAATATATAATAGTTATAAAATAAATTATCAATTTAAGCCGGATATAATTAATTTGATTTAAGTTCAAAATTTAAGTTAATAATCATATAAATAATAATTAATTAATTAATATATAATTTTTATATTATATGTTTTGTCACTATTCTAAATTAAAATTAAAATTAAAAAATTACGATACTTTAAAAAAATTAAAAAATTTGTAAAAGTTTTTTAGAAAAATTATATTTTTTACTCCATTATTGTCTAATATAGTAAAGGTTTATATATGAAATGATTTTGTTAAAACTTTTAAATATTCAGGAGAAATCAAACTAAAATAAAATTTGGTTAGACATTTTTCTGATCATCATTATCCAAAAAGCCCCACCCCATTTGGCGGAGTTGCAGAACTGACAAAGAGTCCTGCTCCTGGTCCACAGACACCTGTAAGCCATTAGTTACATGTATGTACAAATTTGTACTATCTTTAACCCAAACGTTTGTCGCCAGGTTTGCAGTATCTTCATAATTAATAAAAATCTCAGTTCAAAATTTATAGATATATAAGTTCAATAATCATTAAATAAGAGTCATTAATAATTATGTTCCATAGATTTAAAAATATTTCCACATTTTTTAATATAAGATTTAATATTATGCAATGATGTAATTGATAATCACTGTATTCCCTTACAAAAACACTGCATTTACATCTAATTTTTGACGGGAAAGGGAATGGATATGTTTAAAGTTAAAACCCCACGCTACAGTGACAATTTTCTTTCTTTTTTTATTTATATATATTAGGCATTTTAGTCTCGTAAGGCTAATCTTAAGTCCCTAAGACCTCACTTTAAGAGTCTTAAAGGAGATAAATCTAGAACTCCAAGGTCTTTCAGGTTCCTACGTAACATGTACACTTTTGCACACAAAGAGCCGTCATATACTGATTGGTCAGTTGCTGATTGATCATTAGCTTTGCTTAGCATCAGGTTCCTATTAGCCTTAAGTTTTCTAGTAGTTCCAACTTCTACATTACTGCTAGAAACGAGACGTCCGCAATTAATCCGACTAAATAACATACTCAGGAAGCTAGAGAGTCATCAGCAAAAATAATTTCTCTCCTCTCCTCTTTTACGGTGACTCGAATTTTAGATCTCCTATAAATAAGAGCCCTAGTTAAAATTAATTATGTTACGTTTACTTGTCGCTACAGTGACAATTCTTAGTTAATAGTGGCGACGTTGATGTGTACAACTTTTTCAACGATTAGTCTTAATCCCCATTGGATTACTTTTTCAATCACTTGCACTTTTTAATAGTTGACAAGTCCATGAAGAAGACGCGCAATATATCATTAGGGAACAGAGCACACATCAGTCATTCTCTATGATAATGTACTATTTCAAGATTAAAAAGTTAATTGGACCACTTATAGACAGCAAAAGCATAGGAAATTTCATCTGTAAAATCCCGCAAATTCACTTAATCACCACCGCTTGTTCTAAGATTGAACAATTCTCACTAATCCATACAGCTTGAACCAATCCTTCAGTGATGGATATGGCGGAGTGCTTGGTTCCTCCTGCCGAGGTATTGCTGTCGAAACGTGTCCAACAAATGGTCATAAATGGAGAAGAACCACAACCACCATATGTTTGCAGAGAAGATTCTTCAAATGAAGACAGTTTTCTTGATATGGCTCCTCCAATTCCTGTTATTGATCTCAGCCTCATCTCTTCTCAGCAAACATGTGTTGCACAGGAAGAACTGGAGAAACTTAGATCAGCTCTTTGTTCCTGGGGCTGCTTTCAGGTCCAAACTCCTAACCTTAAATGATAGTAACATGATCAGAATAGCAGCATAGTTTAAATAAAAGAAAAGAAGTTGAGAAGGCCATTTTAATTAATTGCAGGCAACAGGTCACGGTATCTCAAAACCATTTCTCGATAAGATTCGTGAAGTTACAAGAGAATTCTTCGAACAGCCAATGGAAGAGAAAGGAAAGCATGCTAAAGGAGTCAAGGAATTTGAGGGCTATGGAGGCGACCCTGTCCCGTACGAGGGCCAGTCGCTTGACTGGTCTGATCGCCTGTTCCTTGACGTATACCCAGAAGATCGACGAAAGCTCAAATTTTGGCCAGAAAATCCAAAATCTTTCAGGTTTGCGGATACTTAAAAGTGTTGAAACATGCATGTGTAACAAGAATCTCTCTTTATAGCTTTTCAAAATTGCGACCGTGCAGAGAAGTTTTGGAGGACTACACCACTAAGATGAGGACATTAACTGAGCTTGTTTCAAGAGCCATGGCAGAATCATTAAATCTAGAAAAGAATTGCTTCTTAAATCAGTTTGGTGAACAGGGAACACTACAAGCGAGATTCAACTACTATCCAACCTGTCAAAGGCCCGATCTTGTTCTTGGTCTGAAAGCACATGCAGACGGAACAGGGTACACCATTATCTTGCAAGACAATGTCCCAGGTCTTCAAGTTCTTAAAGACAAGTGGATCACAGTTCCTACAATTTCTGATGCTCTTTTCATACTTATGGGTGATCAGATGGAGGTACGGTTCTTGCAATGTTTGTATATGGGGATCGAATGTATAAACACTACTCATTCTCCTCCACTAATTGCATTGTTGCAGATAATGACCAATGGAATGTTCAAGAGCCCAGTGCATAGGGTCCTGACAAACTCAGAGAAGGAGAGGATTTCTGTGGTTGTCTTCTATACTCCTGAACCCAACAAAGAAATTGGACCAGAAGAGGAACTGATCAATAAGGAAAGACCAAGACTTTTCAGAAAAGTTAAAGATTATGCCGTTATACACTGGGACTATTACCGGCAAGGAAAGAGAGCTCTTCATGTAGCTAAAGTTTAGACGTTTACAACCACTGGATGTTTGGTTAAGCATTTGGATATCTCAAATCTTAATAAATGCGTGAATGCCGAAGTTGTGCATATTTGTGACTTCTGTTCTGCCAAAAAAGTTTAGTACTGTACTATTTTCCTAAACCAAATAAATGTTGAGTTGCACTATAATCAGGAGTCTTCTGCTGAGCAAATGTCATGTACTTTTGTGCTTGTTTTCCCGAGAAAGAACCTGAAGTTGGTTTCCAAGTTGATCAACCACCTTGCTACATGTACTTCTTATTATTCATTGCCTGAAAGGAATCAAAGTGGTTGAAACTTAAAAATAACATTCATGTCCAGTAGGCGTTGAAGACGTCAGCTTTTTCCCCGTCGAATATAATTGTGTTAGCTTGCAGGAAGGAAGATGCCAAAAGACCATGTTTCCAAACTTATCACCTCATCCTGATACATTCTCTTAAACCCCATTAATCCATTTAAGTTTTTATTCTTAAGCCTTCACCAACAGCATGTAATCCACGTTTGTCCAAATAGATTATACATTAAAATTGAAGAGGACATTATCCTATTGTTAGTAACAAACAATAACAATTACACACACACACTAATATATATAGAATGATCGGGTCAGTTCTCAGCATAGCTCGTCAATGCTATTGGTAAACATGAAGGAATCATCTGTTCTTCCAGATTCTGTTTAGCTAACGAAGCGTGAAGTCCAAGAAATGGTCCTCAATGGCCTACCATTGTCACCGTTTTTAATTTTTTATGCAGAGATGGCAAGTCCAGTGATGACAAACCTGGTCGTTTCCGGTCATTGATTTCAGCCTCATCTCTTTTTTGGAACCATCGATCTCAATGGAACTGCTCAAACTTTGGAGTTGTTCAGTGCATGGGGCTATTTTTAGGACGTCAGTCTCGGAAGACTCAATTTTCATAACCACTAGCCACTAGTAGTTCAAGTTGAAAGCTTTTGTTGCACAGTTGGAGACCTTGCATCATTCTCAAGAAATTGTGAATGCAGGCAATAGATCATGGATTTACCAGAGAATTTCTGGATAGCATTCGACAGAAAGTAGAAGGTTCTTCCAGCAGCTAATGAAAGAAAAGAATTAGCATGCCAAAGAAGTCTACTCATGGATCCCTTCTGAATGTGATCTTCTCTTCACTGGTCTGGTCATCTGTTGCTTAATGTTACACCCTGAAGATCTCGGGAACCATAATTTGGAGCCGAAAACTGAAACCTTCCATGTGCTGACATTTTAAAGATGCTTCCTTGATTATGTAAACCCAGAAATCCATAATCTTTGAGAGGAATAACATACCATAATTCTGTGAGAAGTCATGCTCATGCTCTAACTTTGGACACCACAGAGAAGTGTTGGAGGATTACACGAAGATTAAATCAGTTCAGTGAACAGGCAAGATTCAACTGGTGTTCATGCTGTCAGAGTCTTTGATCAGGGTAGCCGTTACCTTGCAAGATCATGTACCAGAGCTTCAAGACTTCAAAAAACCCCAACTCTGATGCACTCAATCCTTGCAGAGGATCAAATAGAGGTAGCTCCTTCTCGTTACATCAAATAAAATATACGTTTCTTTCTTGTTTGGGAATGGAGACCTAGCTACTGGATAGCGTACTCACAATAGCTAAAATGATGGTGAATATTTTTACTTATCAAAAATGGTTTACTGTTAGCAGGTAATGACTAATGGAATGTTCAAGAGCCCTGTCAAATGGTTCTGAAAAACTTTAAAACGGGGAAGGCATCTATGGATGTCTTCTACCTGAACCAAACAAAGACAATGGACTAAGTGATCACTAAGGACAGACTAAGAATGTATAAAAAGGTGAAAAGCTATACTGATATACACTGTGATTACTATCAAGCAAGGAAAGTGAGCACTCAATGTAGCTGCAATTTAGATCATACACTCTTGGTTTATTTATGGAGATTCCCTATCCTTGGTTATTCCTTTACTGGGAAATAATAAAGGATAATCTAGCCTAGCCAAATTACAATTCTAAGACTGGTTTCTATGCTCAAGAATGTATTTTCTTTTGCAAAAAAAGCATAGATCAAGCCAAGGAAATTTAATAATAACCTTCTCGGACAGTTTCAAGTTCGTTGCCAAAAGTAGGAGTGAAATACATTAGCATAAACTTCCTATTGTTATGTTGGGGCGTATTCTGACCTAGAATAGCAGAAGAAGTCTCAATCTCTAATTGGTGCCCAAGACAAGTTCCCATTCAGCACATATATTGAACGCGACTTGCCTAGCTGGCTTCAGTACCCCCATTAGATATGAGCCGTTCGGAGTCATTAGGTACATTGCATGTGAAATGTCTGAACTCAGTACTTATATTGCCAGATCTGAGATGATGCACTTACTACTTTCAACAGCAATGAAAGTTAACACCATAATAGACAAGAAGATTGAAGCTGAGAGTTCATGTTAGACATTTGGATCTGTAATTTTACTCAAGCAAATTCGGAAAATAGACCAAATGAAGGAAAACAAAAAGAAACTAAGCACAAACAGTGAATTCTCATCCAATGAATGGTACAGATAGATGGTCCATTCAACATATTTATTGGCATAAGAAACTATCTTTTGGAGCAATTTAAAAAGATAACAATAGCTTCTACCCAAGTACAACATTCGCAGAAGTACAGAGCTAGGAAAGAATGGATTGCGACAGAGCTAATTGACAAAATTTCTTTCTAACAACATATTTTCACAAAATCTGAGTTGAATTAAGCCAAAATTTGAAAGGCGCTATTTCTGAAACTCATGCAGCCACATACAAGTAAAGGACCTCATCCATGGATATCAAACACCTCTTCTCAAGCTACCCATCAATTCACCATATCGCTGGTGGAATCTGAAGGAGCACCATTGGTAAGCAACCTCTGCAGCTTCTGCTTCCCCCCATCCAAGACCTCAACTTCATCTGTATTCCCAAACAATTGCTTCCTGTAATACTTGTGCAAATTACTAAATAACTCCTTCTTAATCGCCTCAAACGCCATATCCAATCTCTCCAATTGCTCCAGAGCATTGTTATTAAACAAAAACAACCCATAGTACAACTCAAAACTATCCCCTTTAGTATTCTCCACCAAATTCAACAAAGTCTCGTACCCTTTAGTATTAATAGGTGATGACTCCAACCCAAATTTCTCCAACACTCTCCCCAAGGTATGAGTGATAAACTGCGAACCCGCGGCGTACCTATCATGCTCCACACAGCTCATTGGCACCATCCTACACCCTTCTCCCGCAAAAATCTCTAAAAACTTCTCACACCTATCAATCCTGTCGTCCTCATTCCCAATCCTAACCTTGTCATACACGAAAGGCAAACCTGTCCACGAATCCTTACCACTCTCTGGTCCAAACATGGGATGAGTACACAACACATCAAACTCAACAGGCAAGTGCTTTAACAAAACAGTCTTGGCATACTCCTTCACAGACAATACATCAACAAAAAGAGTGCTCCTTTTTAGTCTCTGAAACGGGAAAGACATGAGAACCTTTTCAGTGGATAAAATGGAAGTGCAGAGGACAACTACTTCTGGGTGGTTCTCACAAAGGTCATCTGGGTTCGTGTAGAATGCGACCCCTAGTGATTTGGCTACTTCCGCATAGTTGGTTCGCGAATAAGCAAGAACAGTATGGCCTTGACGCGTAAATGTCTTCGCTAGGAACTGACCAAAGTTACCGAATCCGACAATAGCGATTTTCAGCGATTGGGATTTGAGGTGCTGCAACCGGAGACGGGCCTCGTAGTCATAGGGTTGAGCGGCGTCGATGGCGGCGATACGGAGGCGGAGAGACCGTTGTGGTGGAGAGCGTGAAGGGGAATGGGAGGGTTTTAGGGTGATGAATGAGGACGAGATTGAGCGATTAAAAGAGGGACGGAGATGGATGTCAACGGCTGAGGAGGAGGAGGGGGTAGGGGGTGGCTTTGTGGCGGCCAACGGCGGCATTTTGGTTGGTGAATTGAGATATGGTGTAGTGACGGCGTTGAGGTTTGAGGTGATTTAAAACTACACGAAATGTCCTTCGGTTTCATCGAAAAGCATTCATGGTTTTCTAAATATTTATGTTTCTCTTCATTCTTCCCAGGTAATTCTTTATTGTCTAAATTTACATTAGATATTCCAAGTCCTGTTTATTCAATTCTGAACCGTAACTTAGGCCAAGTCCAAGAAACGTGACTAATTTGACAACTGGACGTGAAATCTCAACTTATTTTACCACAACAGGAAAAAAGGAGTAATCAAGTCAACTTAAGTTGTCTAAATTTCCACTTGGTGACTGGGATGGGAAGTGCAAGTGTCTTTTCTTTGCACTCAAGAGGTAGAATTGCCCACTCCAAGCACCTCTTACCCCGGCCTAAATCACGATTTAATGTGTACAAAAAGAGTCATCACATTCGATGAAACTCTTACAACAACCTCCCCTAAGTACACCCCAAAGCTAATAAAAATCCTTTTTTTTTCCATTTTGACTGTATCCTAACGGCTTTATGGTCCACGTAAAAACTAAAAACAGCGCATTAACTGATCAACATCCAAACAGGCCTTTCAAAAATAGTATCGACCTCACTAAACTAGGAAAATTACACGGGGAAAGGATCAATTTGTAAGTAAGAACAGGGTTTTTGGTCTCTCTCTTTCTTGTTGTGCTCTCTCTCAGAAAATCTTGAAGAGCAGGCCACCGTGAGTGGCAAAGAAGGGAGCGAAGACCAGCGACTCCACTGCCATGAGCTTGATGAGAATGTTGAGTGATGGACCTGAAGTATCCTTGAGTGGGTCACCAATGGTATCACCAATTACAGCAGCTTTGTGCGGATCAGAGCCTTTGGGACCAAGGGTCCTTGCATGCTCCGAAGCACCAGCCTAACAATAAAACCCCATAGATTATCACTTATTAAAACAGCCATAATAACAAGTCACAACGTAACAGCACATGACAACTTTTAGGTTTTACCTCAATGTATTTCTTAGCATTGTCCCATGCACCGCCAGTGTTAGATGCAGAAATTGCTATCTGTTAAACATCACAGACCAGAAACGTAACAACAGTCAGCAAAATATAGCTGCAATAGGAATTCGCAGATTTTGTTCTATTTGGAATTGTTGCCACGTCAAATTGCTTCACCTGAACACCAGAGACAAGGGAACCAGCTAGAACGCCAGAAAGCGTCTCAACACCAAAGAGGGTCCCAACTATGAGCGGTGTGAGCATGACTAAAGCACCGGGGGGAATCATCTCTTTGATTGACGCATCAGTGGAGATTTTAACACAGGTAGCATAGTCGGGCTTGGCGTGACCCTCCATGAGTCCAGGAATAGTGTTAAACTGCCTGCGAACCTCCTCAACCATCTTCAGAGCTGCACTTCCAACACTCTTCATGGTCATGGCAGAAAACCAGTAAGGAAGCATAGCACCCACAATCAGACCGATAAAGACCTTTGGGGTCAAGACATCAACAGTAGTAATAGCTGCTCTGCTAACAAAAGCACCAAACAGAGCCAAAGATACCAGAGCAGCAGATCCAATAGCAAACCCCTAGAAAAATCCAACAAATTATGAAAAGAAGTAACAAGTAAGCTTGACTGACAGGATAATAAAACTATTATTGCAAAGAGATGCTGCAAAGGAGGAAAGAACAAAAAAAAAGGAAGAGAGTAATAACATTACAGCAAGTACTTCAGAACATATAGAAATTCATCATGACCTCTTTGGTCCCTTCAAGTTTTGAACTTCTGAAAACATATTTATAGCATCCACAACAGAAGGATGGATTTTTCGTTTAGCATTTCCCTAACTACAAATATATTATAATAGGCTAAGTCTCAGTACCTTTCCGATGGCAGCAGTAGTGTTTCCAGCAGCATCAAGGGCATCAGTTCGCTCACGGATGCGATGACTCATGCCAGCCATCTCTGCAATGCCCCCAGCATTGTCACTGATGGGACCATAAGCATCAATTGCCAATCCTGTAGCAATTGTGCTCAGCATCCCAAGGGCAGCAACCGCAATGCCATACATAGCTGCAAAACTAAAGCTAACAAAGATACTAATTGCAATAGCAAAAATTGGAATGATGACAGACTTGTAACCTAAGGCAAGGCCAAAGATAACATTAGTGGCAGCTCCAGTCCTGCAGGAGTCGGCAACATCTTGCACAGGGCTGCAATCAAACAAAAAAAGAAACAATCATGACAAGAATTTAATGGCAGCATCCAGAAAGCTATGAAATATTGTCACCACTCCACCTGTAAGCATTGCTGGTGTAGTATTCAGTAACAAATCCAATGATAAGTCCCGCCCAAAGACCAACAGCCACGCACAAGAACAACTGCCTGCAAAGCAAAAACTTATGTCAATTCTACATGCAAGTTTCCACATGTGAAAATTTGAAGCTGGGCATAAACTATGATATTTAGAATGAATATTAATTAAAATATATCTTAATCGTATCTCGAGGCTACAATGACCAACTCTTTAAACTTACCAGTTCTTTACAACCTTCTGGGTGCCAAAATTATAAATTGTGAAAGATGATGGCAACCCAATCCAGGACACAATTGCGATCCCCCCAGTCATCAAAACGGTGGAGATTATAAGTTGCTTCTTCAATGCTGGTTCAATTTCCTTGACGGCTTTGATTTCAAAAAAGTCGGTAGCGAAGAGGGTTGTAATCAGACAAACAAGGATACCAACAGAACTAACAAGTAGAGGATATAGCATGGAAGTGAACTCATGGTTGATTCCAAAGGAGGAGATGGAAGCAACAACAAGAGCGGCACATGATGATTCAGCATATGAACCAAAAAGATCAGACCCCATACCAGCAATGTCACCAACGTTATCACCAACATTATCAGCAATGACCTATAAGGAAAACAACTGAATCAATCCATTTAGGCCTCAAGTAGACAAGAATATACAATTGAGACTTCATATTCAGAATTTATGTCGCTTACAGCTGGATTTCTTGGGTCATCCTCTGGAATGTTTCTTTCAACCTTCCCTACAAGATCAGCACCAACATCAGCAGCTTTGGTATAGATACCACCACCAACCCTCCCAAAGAGAGCCATGGATGATCCCCCAAGACCATAACCAGTAATAGACTCAAAAAGGCCTTCCCAATCTGAACCATAGTAAAGCCTGAAGAGATTGATGGTAATGTAAAGTACCAATAGACCATTTGCAGCAAGGAGAAAACCCATCACTGCTCCAGACCTAAATGCAGCTATAAAAGCCTTTCCTACACCTTTTCTTGCTTCCAAGGTTGTTCTAGCATTGGCATAAGTAGCAATTTTCATTCCGAGAAAACCCGAGAGGATAGAGGTAATAGCACCAAGTAAGAAGGAAACAGTGCTGAAGATTGCAGTTGCAAGTGCTGGCTTGCACATCTTCTCCTTATCATAGGTGCATGGCTGGATTTTTGAGCTAAAGCCATTAACAGAACCAAGGAAGAGGAAGATAATAATTGCAAAAGCAACCATGAAGATACAGACGTACTGATATTCAGTGAACAGAAAGGATGTGGCACCTGTCGCATCCAAGCATTCATAAATTCAGTCTGCACATGTCTGTATAAGTTACACTTGCAAAATTCATGGATTTCTTTCTTATTTCTTGGTGCATATAGACAATTGAATATGATAAACAACAGCAGAAACACATCCATAAAAAACAATGATGATGATCTACTATGAATTTGATTCATAGAGGAGAACAAATCCAACAGCAACAAATGTAAATATTTGCTAGTCAAACGATTTTCAGAAAACAAAAGAATTATATATGCGTTCAAGTGATAAGCTTCACATTCACTCACTCACTCTCACACAAGATAGGTTTGTTCAGAAACTTCTCCATGAATGTTGGAAAACATTTCTTTTATTTTCTATTTTCCATAAACAATCAAATGAAACGTACATATATCTGTTTTATACTAATATCAGCATATTAAGTACATTTTAGCCACTAATCAATTTTGTAACTACTTAAAAAGAAAGCTAAGTAATTAACTGGCAATTATAACTTTCAAACTAGTTAAAACAGTATAACTGTCTAACAAAGTAATCTCTAGATAGCTAACAGATTTAACTTCTATCTGCCGCTTTCTGGAATACTTAGTCACATTTTAGTTTTAAATGCCTTCAACCGTTGAAGCATAATCAGGTCTTTTAGGTAGTTCAGCAACAACAGTATTTGTTTTGACCAAGTACCAATGATATCTGTTAAGAAAATAGTATCCTACATATTGTGCATCGACTTTATATTTTCTTGAACCAATCAAGAAAAAGTTTGAGTAGAAGATTAATTCATTATCCAAATGCTAAAAAAGGCTTTAGGAGTAGGGTATAATAAGCTTACTTTCACCTCTTCTAGGAGCAACTGTACTATATTAACTCAGTCAACCAAACTAGAAACGACAATGAAGACCAGCAAGCAGATAAACATGAAATTTATTTGTGGTCAACATTGAACCAAGCTCCAAAAGATAGAAATATTACATATATACAAACACTAAAGAAAGTACCAAGAAAAATATATTATGGTTATTTATTCTCCTCCTAGATCGTAGTCAATTGGGGTCTAAGGATTCCCCAACAAAAAACAAATGAGGATTACCCACATGCAACACACATGGAAAGCATACAAAACCTAGCAACAAAAGAAGGACAAATACCACAAGACGAGAACAACTACACTAATAGCAACAGAACCGCTAATCTCCGGGTCAAATTAATTAATTAATTAATTAACAGACAAACATCTAACTCCACCAAATGGGTATTCATGAAAAGAACAAGTCATTTTCATAACACAAAAATCTAAATCCAGACACAAACTTGTTAAAGAAACCCTCAAAGTAGCAAAGCAGATCTAAGGGACGCAAAACAAGGGGATTACACAAAACTCTGTAACTTTCACTGACACCACCATACACATAAAGTCTTCATGAAATGCAGTCATTTCTAGAAGGAATTAAGAAAGCATATTATAAGATTCCTTACCATAACAAAACTCAATACTCAACTAAAACCATAACACAGAAGTTTATCGTAGTTTATAAACATAGAGTAGCTCAGAACAGTAAAATTACTAGCAAACACAACAGAATTTGCAAATGTTGTCATTAAAACATCATCTTCTCATTAACTAACACATGTAAAGCGATATTCAACCTCAGCCTAACAAAAAATCATAACACAGTTAACAAGTAAACAAAAGAAAGCCTGAGAAACGAACTCCGACAAAGCAAAAATATTATTTACAAAATCATAGACGGACACCAGATCCAAAACCAACACCAAAAGCTTTAAGCTCTTTTTTATATACCTTCAGAAATGGCGGTCTGTATCTCAGCGCACTTAGCGACCACCCCAGGGTCATTGAGGCCTTCCTCTTCCTCAATTAAAGAGTCGTTGTAACTGTTCTTGTTCGCCTTGTTCGCCTGCGGTCGCTCCGGCGAGAGCTTCACGCAGGAGACTAGGTACCATTGAACCAACGAGAAGACGATTCCGATCACGGCACACGCCGGGATAATTATCTCAGTTCCCAACTCCGGTAGCAACGCCGACGGCATCTCCGGTGACCCTATGTAGTACTCCTGCGTCCGTTCCCTGGGAAATTACTCACAGAGGCTAGTAAGAGAGGAAGCAACAGATAGTGTAGAAGTTTACTAGCGAGTTATTTATACTGATAGCTGTAATGCATTTTCCTGAATATGGAGATATTTGTAGAATGCAACCGTTCCTATTCTATTAGCTTGCAGTCTGTGTAACGACCGTCACCTCAATTTGTAGTAACATCATACAACTTCGTATTTAATTTTTTAAAATTCAATTATAGATATAAAATTCATTCATATCATAGCGTTAAAGCATATGATATGAGTGATAGAGGTGAGTTCGATATGCGAAGGACGGTGTGCAATGCAGGAGCAGGTTAGGAAACATCGTAAATGGCTGTGCAAGAAGACAATTCAATCGGCGCATCAATGTTGGAATTCGTTGTCGTTTTATTATTTTGAAAGCAATAATAGGATGCTACTGAGTACTATTGACGATGATGATGACGATGAACCGCTTCCAAAGTATGATAGGAGTCCCCTCCTTCCATGGTAAGAATTTGTGGGTCCATGTTCTGGGAGCAGTCGACGGATCAAAGCAAGAAGCAGCAAATCATAACTCGAGGATATGGTGGGACGAGGCCGCTTTTGAGCGACTCATGACGTCCGCTAGTGTTGAACGGTGTGCAACTCCCTAAAAACATTCTAATGGATAATACATGTTTTAAATTATTTTATTTATTTCATAATTTTATTTTAATTTTTCGTTTTATTTTTTATTCTGTCCACTTAAGCTCCATCTCGTTGCAGTCCGCCAGCTTAGGAGACCTTTTACATCTCAACTAAGGAAATTTATTTTATGGATCATAAAATATTTAATGAAATTTTATGGCAAATAAGATAAATATTTAATTCAATGTTCAATTTTTTATTTAAAACAAATTCCTTTTAAAATTAAAAAATCAATTTAGGAATTTGTCATAATGTAATAATTTTGCTTTTGTGAGAAGAAGGACAAAACCACGCCCTTGCAAGGAAAAAAGCGCAAGTACCGAAAGCTCAAAAAAGAGAGGAGGGCGTTGGCAAATTGCCAAATTGGATTGGTGACATGATTGTTGTTGTTACTTTCCACGATTACTATGGTCATTTGAAAAGATTTCCCCCCACCCTTCCCGTGTAGTCTTTGTACGTATACTCCCTTCACGGTAAGATTTTCTATAATCGGAGTAATAAATTAAATAGTATTATTTTTTAATTTTTAAATTTAGTATCAAATTTTTAATTTAATAATTATTTTTTATAATTTTTATATAAATCACGTTTACATTTTATTTTTATTATATCTAATAAACATCTTATGAATATTCATCTACTAGCTAATTTTAGGAATGACAATTCTTAACTTATGGGTCTAATTTAGTTGTTTCTAATGAGCTGATCTAAAGATCAGACTCAAGCCTATACTAATTCAAGACTCAATTATTCTAAGTAAAACAATATTATTTTATTTAAAATAGTTGAATATCGGATAAGCTTAAGCTTGAATTGTTCAGGTTCAAATCTAATTAAAAAAATATTATATATTTTAAATTTTAAAAAATTGACGAGATTGTCCATTGTCATCCTTGGTTAATTTGTGATAATTATAAAAGATTATTAATTAAATTGTTTTAAATATATATATATGCGTGTATATAACGAACTGGTGAGTTTTAAAGATCTCATCGATTAAAGCACATTATACGTAGTGCATCAATTAATTTAGGAGTACAAATTAGGAATTGGACTTGATAGATGAATGAGTGTGTTGTTAACATCAATTTCAATATTTCTCTTGCTTTCAAAAAAATTTTCAATATTTCTCTTACAAATTATATATATATATACTTTGACAGATGTGTTATAAAAACTAGCTAAAGCGATTCTTAAGGGGTGGTTGAGTTGGTGAAATGAGAGATATAATGCTAAAAAATTATGTATTTGAATCTCTTTACTTATAGTTTCTTAATTAAATTTATTATATAAAACGTGCCTAATGCAAAGTCTAACATAATTTATAAGCTATTATATCAATCTAAAGTTTTATCTAATATTCATTTAAAGAATAACCACTGTCCGTAAAAAAAAAAAAAAGGGTTGAAGCAAACTTCAGCGTAACTCATACAAGAACATATATTACATGAGGATTTATACTGGAAAAGGCAATTGTTTAGCAATGGTGACAAAGTTTTGCATCAATCGAGGAGGGACCTTTTTTGTTCATCATGTGGATCAGTTCATAGTCATAATGACGCAAGTTTATAATTAGGTAGAAGCAACTTGGTAGTAATTAATGACTTTGTCCACATGTTAATAAAAATGAACCCGTTATTAAAATGTTGAAGTTGCTGGACATTTAAATAATCAGAATTCACTTTTCAGGTTTCCAGCTCGACAACCAACCCATGTTACCTGACACCTGTTGAATGGTCTATCTGCTAGTGCTAGGGGTTTCAATTCATGAACTGTCGCATCTATCTACCACATGCCACGACTCATCTCCGTTTATGAGCAACATTCATGTTGGGTGAAAGATAAACATTTAAAATATTAAAAAGTTTATAATACTGAAAATTTTAAAAATTATTAAAAAATATCAAATTTCTAAAAATATATTATCATATGATTAGTAGTTGTACACATATTAATATTCATAAGATAAATTGTTATATACCTGATTGCTGCATATTAATATTATTGTGTGCAAAAACAATTAATTACGGAATAGTTTATACTAAAAATTTTAATAAATATTAATGAAATATCCTTTTTTAATTCAAAACAAGGTGGAACCCCTACCCCAACTAGTCACTATTTAAGATCCATTGTGACCCATAAATTGTGATCCATGGTCGTCCATCATCATTCCATTAGGAAAGCCCAGTTAGATATAAGCTGTTTCAAACCTAGGCTCTAACCTCTTCCGCCTCACCTTATCCGTATCATGCATCTCTTGTTTCTGTATCGAGTCTTCTTCTTTGATATCACGATTCTATTTAAGAGTGGCTTAACTTATAGAACGAAGTTCTCATGTATTTATGAATTCAAAATCCTCAAATCGAGTTTTAGAGAATGATAGTTAAAAACAAAAACAAATTAAATATCAATTAAATTATAATACTTAAAATATATAATTGATGATTTGTTATATAAATTTAACAATTTATTTGATATACACTCATAAAAAACAAATCCTACCACAAATTCTCAGGGTGCACAACTGTTTAGTTCTATCACTAATTGATACTACTTCGACGGATCGTGAGAAACAGCTTCTAACATATCCAAAATCTCATTAATCAAGGTTGATATCATGACGAACTCTTTTTATATATGTATATATGTGAAGAGGAGCAAACAAAGCTGTTATAATATATTTTATACATTCTTTGTTTAGTTTAGATATTTTGGATTGGATATATTAAAAAATTAAAATTATTATATGTATTGATAAAGATGGGTGGAGATTGTGTTTTAATAGAAATTCAAATCACACACATGAATATGTAGCAGATGTGCAGATTGTATTTTAATTGAAGTTTATCCAAAACATGCATCTAGAAGTTGGTGTTTTAATTGAAGTTTATGAATACACGTCAGTGCAAGAAGCCTAGTGGTGTGTGTGCGTTACTGAAGTAGTGGAGTCACGTGTCTATGAAGTAAGTTTTCGGCTGGTTGTGCATATTATGATTTTGAGCTGAATAACGCATCACCTATGTGACTTACGAAGTATTTGGTGTGCGCGTGTGAGTCATTGAAGTTGCATGGGTTATGTGTCTATGAAGAAAATAAGAGCTTGCGGCATATATTAAGAAAATTATTGAAGAACGTGCTGGTGTGCGTGGGTGCAGCCTTGGAAGGGAAGTCACGTGTATGTGTGTAAACATCGATTGCTGGTTATGTCTATGTGAATACTGAGAAGATAACGATCTTAGTTTAGTTTTTGGTCTCATTGAGGTGTGTGTGGGTGAATAGAGCTGAACAACGTTTGATGGGTTGTGTGAGCCACGATGAATATGGGTTGATGTTGCAGACGTCTTTTACTATTGAGCATATTGAAGTGAATTATTGGTATTTATGTGAATCAGCCTATTATTGTTGGGACAACTTCCAGATCTATTTCAGTGGAGCGAAACTCATCAGGAAGTTGTTCTTTTTGTCTCAAGTATTTTTGTTATTTAATTTTCAGTTGATTAAATAATTGAGCTATTTTTATTTACTATTGTTTTGAGTGAAAGTAGTTAGACAAATCCTCTAACGAGGTTAATACGGGGCAGTCGTACTATTGGATGTAAAAATCTTTCACGGGAAGTGAGATTGAGAGATAGTTCAAGGGTTGAGTGGTGTCGGCTCAGTAAAGCC
>JANIIA010000005.1:6952451-6973226 GCA_027478495.1 Erythroxylum alaternifolium | reverse complement strand
TACTGACAATCCAAGTTATCTTTTTTACTAAATTGAGATTGATGTTTGCTCCTTAAATAAATTCCTTTAAATTAAAAAAAAAAGGACAACTCTTTCCATACCAGCATCTTAGCTAAAGTGAAACTCTTATGTAATAAAATAACATACAATTAATAAGCTCCTTGTAAGAGTAGGCTGAGGGCCCTTCCTGCCTTTGCTCAAGACCAAGATGTTAATTGTCAACAACTTGTAAATGACACTGATTAGGATTTTTTTCCCCCTAATTTATAGGTACATCAAAAGTTAGACACACATCGCAAGATTCAGAAAAGACAAACACTAAGTCATTTGAGTATCACACACACACACACACACACACACACAGATATATATATATATATATATATATATCCATATGCATAAGGATAGTACATCTATTATAGCTTAACATGTCATCATTCGTATTAGTATATAACTATATTCAGTAACTGATATGGATTTGGTATTATTAGATAGATATAAACTTATCTTATATACTTATCTACCAAAATGATGCGACATGGGTTTGACTCCTATTGTAACTATGAATTAAGAAAGAAAATATCCTAATTAGTATCATTTACAAGTAGTTGGACTCAACTAATAACCCAAGACTCGTAATTAGATTTTCTAGGATGGTTCAATTATTCAATTTAGCCTTTGATCCATTTGTGTAATTTTTGCTTGATTGTAATGCACAAACGATTAAGAATTTGCTATAGGAGGAAAAAATTAATTAGCAAAATTTATAGAATTTTTTTGAAATTTTTTTTAAAAAGTCCCAGAATAATATCTTCAACAATTAGAATATGTCTTTAGTAATTCACAAAAATTTTGGTCTCATAATTTAACGATTTTTATTTTAAATAAAAAGTTTTGATGAGTAGAACAACTTTTATAATTGCAAGAAACTCAATTCTTAATTAATCTTAACAAATTAAAGAAAAATTTATTTCAAAACTCTAACCTGTATTTTCATCAATCGACAATGATACAAACGATGACCAGCGACGAGACCATAAGACTCTTGCTTCTAACGTCGAGGAGAGTCAAATGGTGGTAGTAGTAATTAGCAATACTCACCTGAAGCCATGAATCAAATATTTAAATTTTTCTATAATTTTTTCCTCAATTTTTATGATGATTATGGTGTTGTTATAAAGTAAAATGACCATAGTTGTTACAGGCTCGAAGAGAAGAGTTGATTGGTACATATAGTTGGTCGGTTAGAGTCACAGGTAATAAAAAATAGAGGAAGAGAATGATTTCATAAATAATAACTTTTAGTGGGCATGTAGATCAAGGCTCTAAGATAGTACGGACTATATGGTTGAAAAAGAAAAACCATTGGAGCGATAAGGTGGCACGAGCTCTTGCAAAGTGTGATTTCATTTTTCACTAGCATAAGTCATGGGATTTGAAAAGGACACCCGGAAAATTCATTATTATCAGCCTCAATTGTTGACTATGTTCGATAAAGTCTATATATTTTAAGACTAGGCTTTAAAATTTATACTATAATTATAATTTTTACTCTTTCAATGTCATAACAATTCCACTTTGATTCTTTTTGTTTATAATTGTCAATAATTAAATAACTCATTCAGTTCGGTCCGTTGAATCGTAAAAATTTTTAATTATTTAATTTTTAGTTCAATTTTTTAATTCTTTAGTTCGATTTAATTTTATAACTTTTGTTATCAAAAAATGATCAATTTATTAACTAATTAGTTAATTTTAGTAAATTAACAAGTTCTTATAAATTAAAATAAATATATTGATTTTCATTTGTCAATCTCTTTTTTCAATTAAACTTCAAATAATCTATTTCAATCATATCTCAAATTTAAATTTTATTAATTTTTAGTCAATTTTGCAACGGTCTAATACCAATTAAACCTTAAATTTCTTATCTTATTAATTTAACTTTGGATTCTGTTTTTAAAATATTGATAATTGTAATTATAACATTTATAGGTATTGCAATATTTTAAAATCTGATGTAACTTATAATGAATAATTTGAAATTTTGTATGACCATTAATCTATATTAATAACTAATAAACAAGCCTTTTCTTTATCAAAGAGGATGAAGTTTTGAAGTTTGTGCTAACAGCAATTAGTCATCATTTCACATATTGACAAAAAAAACATATTATGAAGTTATGATATATCTTCTATTTTTTCTTTTCAAGAGATTTTTTCATAATTTCTCTTTAATTACCTTGGGGCTTGTTTGTTTTAGGAGGTCAATCATGTCGAGAACTTTGATGCTTCCTATATTCATACTCTTTGAAGCAGTAATATAATGATTATCTAAAGGAAAGGTCAAACCTTAATTTCTTACGAAAGATGACCCAAAAAGATAGATATACATCCACAAGAGAACAACAAGAGTCGCATAGCTCATCATAATTAATGCTCACAATTATGCATGTAACTCTAGTTAATCAAGTGGTTAATTAGGCGAAGTTTAAGGTATTAAATTGAGAATCTTAGTTAGCTATAACTCCACTTGGATACAGTTTTATGGCAATCTTACCTAGTCTTCACATTTAATAATGTTGTCCTCCACTCATCACTCGTATGATTGAGTGTTCTCTTAGACATCTTCTTTTGTTGCTTTAAAGATTATCACAAAAGCTGGACTTTCGTTGCTTGCTTTTAACATAGAATAAAGGAGTCCTTGTATGGTTTCTCTCGGTATAAAGGCCAATCTTAGATCTGGACCGACCAATTACTGATCTGATGGTTGAAAATAAGGCACATCTTCCATTTTTTTGGTGAAAGAAAAAATAACTTGGTTGACCTGATGAGATCACCTTTTGAATGGGACTTGAAGACAACATTAACGTCATAACGTGTCCATTTGGGTTGGTTTCACTTGTTATAGAAAAAAGCACTAGAGTCGTAGAGGTTAAGGTCACAACATACTGTAAACACGTTGAAACCGAGGGCATGAGTTTTTCTTGTATTATATAATCAAACACATTTATTTATAATTTGATGCTTTTGATCTAAAAATAGATTAATAGAGCTTCAGTGATAAGCAATTGGGATAATTAAAATTATAATTCAAGTGACATGTATCTCACCTTAACCTCGTGTATAGTATGTCAATAGTCTCTTCTGTGATATAAGATAAACGTAATTAGGGTACCAACGCATCAAAAAATGGTAAATTAACAAGTTGTTAACGTGATTTAAAAAAGTTAACAATAATAGCAACAGCAATAACAACAACAACAACAACAACAACAATGATAATAATAATAATAATTTTTAATATTTTAATAATCATAATTACATGTATGTACGAATTTAATTAAACTTTAATAAAAAGAGATTTACGTTAAATTTGGTAAGCTATTAACGCTATATACGAGATGTCATGTCTAATATCTCAAATAATAATATTGTAATAAAAATAAACCATTTTTTAAGCATATATAGATATGATTTTCCTACTATTATTAAGGGTAGGTCTAGAAGAATGTTGCTCCATTTCTTACGCTATTCTTGACCTATAAATTGATGGAAAGTATTAGATAAATTGTACTTGGTTTATATAGTTAAGAAACAAACTTTTAGGGAAAAGAAGTAATAGCAAAGAAACATCATAGAAATGAATAAAGAAAGATAAGTAAGTACCACAAATGTCAAAAAGCAAGGACCAAAGACCAAACCGTTGCAACAAAGCAATTATCAGAAGAGAAGAAGAGTAAAGCAAAGAAACTAGAAAGAAAAAGGAACCTGAAGGGACCAAACCAAACGAACCTGAAAATAATGAGAAAGTAATGTCAAGTGCAATCCCACACGCAAACTTGACAGAAAAGGCGAAGTAACGAAGAAAGAAGGGAAAGATTACAATCGCAAAGACAAAAGAGAAAAATTAAAAAAAAAAGAAAGAAGTCAACTTTGGTAAGTCACTGAAGAGACCTGAAACTCGGGTCTCACCCTGACCAGCCAGAGGAAGAAGAGTCCTTGCATGCAGCTTTCTGCTAACTCTGCAAAGTCCCACCCTCCCCCGCTGACCCGCATGACTTCATCATCATTCAATGTTACATTTACATACAGCTCATTTATGAATATCACACGCCACACTTCCTTCTTTTCAAATTTCAAATCTTCCCCTCCAAGTTCATGTCTTTATCTTCACTGCTATAGCTAGTGTTAGTCTTACTTCTACACCATGATTTTCCTTCTTATTGTTTCAAAATGTGTAGGAGACGGGTAGTTTTGTATGTTTGGTCGTTAGAGTTTGTATCATTTACAAACAACTTGAAAAGAAGTGATTCCAATACTTCATCATCTAGTCATCAATATCTTAACCTCCTTGGTCTTACAGTGATCTTATTGCTTTGACGCTAAAAGAAAGTTGTTCATATCTACTTTTTATTTAATTCAGTATAAATAAAAGTTAACGTTGATGAAACAGATTGTAGTTATAATAATAAGGTTATAAAGATGATCCAAATGATCTTTAATAAAACGTGTACTCAAAATATGCATAACAGAAAACACTAACTTGGAACCCTCCACAAAAGGACAGAACCTAATACATTGTAGAAAAATATGTGAACTCTCATTTTCAAATGTCGTGTGTTGACACTGAAGAATCCAAAGACAAATTTCCTCATAAATTCCCCACATCACCACCAAAACTCAAAAAGCAACAGCTCCTTTTGTAAACTCTTTAAAACCCCATCTATACTTTTCCCTATCCAACCATCTAAAACCTGAAAAAGGAATAGAATTTCCGTATATTTCATGCTCAAGCTTTAGTCTTTATCTTCATTTCATGGCCTCCACTTCTAACACCAACACCACTACCACCACCATGAGCCACCACCAACCCACCTTTGGATCAAACCCATCTAACTCTTCCAACACCACCTTTGTTCAAGCCGACCCATCAACGTTCCGGACCATAGTCCAGAAACTCACCGGAGCACCGGACGAGCCGTCACCGCAAAAGCTCCCTGTCACCCACCAAACCCGATCCACCAACTCTCCAGGTCCTAAACGACCCGCATTCAAGCTCCAGGATCGTAGACCAAGTGCTAAGAATCTCCAAATCAACCTCAGCAACAACAGTTCTACCATAAAAAACTATGCTTCTGATCATACTGATCTTTTCCATCTCAGACAAAGAGGATTCTTGATATCACCTGTGTCAACGTTGGACTTCTTTGCAGGGCGTGCGAGTCCAAGGTCACCGTGTGAAGAAGAAGAGAGGGCCATTGCGGAGAAGGGTTTTTACTTGCATCCAAGTCCTCGTAACACGCCTAGAGGATCTGACCCGCCAGAGTTGTTGCCTCTGTTTCCTTTGACGTCTCCAAGAGAGAAATATGATGATTCCAATTCCTTTTCTTGAATAGGAGAGGCTATAAGGCAAGGCTAATCAGTAGAAATTGTGTTCTATGAGATGAATTTAAGGTCCTTATAAATTCTTACTTCTTGTTGTTGGCTAATTTCCTATTAGAACTTAGCAGTAGCTGGGGTGACAGGTAGCTTGTGTTCTTGCTCTGTGTATGCGCTTTGAGCACTCATTTTGTTACTTTTCAGTTTCTATTTGCCTTCATTTATCCAGCCATAGATAAACTCTGACAACAGGTTTCTATGAATGTGATTCAAGAACTCTACCTGTCATCTATTTAGAAATTAGGTTGGTAGGAACATGGTGAGCTACCTCATTCCTGTCAGAGAAGAAAATGTTCCAAATTATCCTTTCACCAATTGCATGTGCAAACAATTACATCTATAACTACTTTATCAGTTCAGTTTTATTTGTAGTAGTTTTGCGATCCCATTTGTACCAGAAATCCATCTCTTTGAGTCTGAGATAAAGGTGTAGATGAAAGAGATCGCATAGATCTATACGTATATCAAAGCTGTTTAGTACTTCTTCCTCTTTTTCGATACGAAAATTCTTTCCTGGATTGAGTGAGAAAGGTAAATCTATAGGAGCCTCACTCAGTAGTCACTCCTGTTGTTTAATATTACATTTTTACGTGTCAGGACTCAGGACAGTACATTGATATCATTGAAAGGAAAAACCTTGAAAAGTGACTGTAACGAAGTGGCAGTCATTGTACTATCATTGCTCCTGCTCTCTGACGTACGGTTCGGAGGTTAAAAACGTAATCAGATCTCAGCCGTGAACTTTCTAATGAACGGCTGAGAGTTCACGGCTGAGATTGTTTTTTGTCATCAACACGAATAGTTTCATTCATCTGTTGACTTCTGCGCGAAAGCTTCCAAGCTCTTACAGATAGTATACAGAAGACGACAGATTAACTCCAAATCCTGCAAGAAAACAACAGTCGATCTGTTCATCAACTTGGTTACATCGAACAGAGAACTGGGTGTCCAAAACTTACAACCTTATCCTACTCTTTTGTTGGAAGTTGGAACGTCAAGATCTTGAGGTTTTCCAGAGAACGGTAAGATGGAAGAATTCAGAGAATTTATACTTGACACCAATATTGTAACTTCATGTCATTTTCTACCATTAGAGCCATTATATTTACAGAAGTTGATAGTAGCTCTTATATAATTATATCCAAACCTCATACCAAGTTGATTGATTTCAGTTTAGAAATGAAAGAACAGGAGAAAAAAAAAGTTTTATTTAGAGCAAGTAATTATATACAAATATTTCTTAAAATAATTGACTTAATTATCATATTTGTGATATTGTAATAATTGGATACGGACATAAGGACAAGAAATAGAGATAGGTTTTGAATCTACCTACCATCCGAGCAATCCTTGGTTAGAATGCACACAAAAATGTCAGAAACTCAAGGTACGTAGATGATATTAAGAGTTCCTCCAGGCTTTATTGAGGAATACTATAGATAATTACAATGGCCATTTCTTGATATTACTTCCACGTAAATATCTAAATTAGCTAGTAACTTGTTACCTATACCAATTTAAGACAAAGTTTTTAATATATGGCACTTGTAGTCTTAAGATGTAAAAGGTTATAGTTTTGCTATTTACGTTAATACCTCCAATCTAAGTTGTAAAAAAATCTACGAAAACTTCAATACAGGATGATGCAATTAATTCCACCTGGGAATAGATTCCCAATGTCAAACCAACCTTCGTACAACCCCAACAATGATTGCTGCTACTGCTCTTTGCTTCTGAATGTATTTCTAGTCCAAGAAGATGCTCCAGTAAACTAGAAATAGAGAAGGATAAAACATGCGTCACTAGCCCCCAAAGACTGCATGCTCTGAATCAACTATGAAAAATTATCAGAACAATTGGTTTTCTGAAACATGTATTAGGTAAATTATTAAGCGTATAAGAGTAAGTACTGCGGGTTCTTACCAATATAATGCTCATTAAGTTCTGCATGCACATAAGGGGATAGATTATACACAAACTCAGAAATACTGGAGGGAAGATGATGTTGCAGTCTTATGGAAAGATACAATATTGAGCTACAAGATTTGGTTTGATGGTATGTAAATAGAAGTGCTTCAGATTTCTACGTATATACATTCATTTGCTGATGTAAAGTAAGAAAGGAGGGATGTTACGTTGTCACATGTTTCTTCCAACATGTAAAAACACAAGGAGAATCCAATGTAAGAACTCTTCAATCTCCATAGGAGTTTCTGGTTGTAGCCTGGCAAGTTCCAATAAAATAACTCTTGGTGATAAGTCAAGGAAATAGTCACAGCGCAGCTTTCATTGGCACTCAGCCTTTTATTGACAAAACAAAATTTGCGAAGATGAAACCTCAATTTGTACACAGATACAATAGGAACATGCCGAGTTTGATGCTTTTAACAAATTTTTACACCGATTCTATATATAAGAAAATTTCCCTCTTCTTATCCAGTGCTAAGATGTTATGAGGGTGAGGCTGTTTTATTATCAACCAGATAAAAAGGCAGCAACTTTCCTGTTGATTAGCTTTGCTTTTGTCACTCTTCAACGAACAGAAGCACAGATTGACTGCTGGTTGTATAACCCAGGAACTCCATTCTGGAACCGCTGCTTATTTCTTCTCCGCTTTGCCACAACTATGAATCCATCACCATCGCCATCCTTATTTTTATTTACACTTGATGTTTTCGCCTGCTCATTATCACTGGGCTGAGTGGAGAAGTTTGCCTTTCCTTCATTTCCCTGGAAAATTTTTATTGTTGCACTGTCATTTGCAATTTCATCAAAAGAATTCTCAGAGCCAACAAACTTGTTCTCACTAGATATAGGTTCATTTCCCGAATCCACGTTATGTTGGACTGATTTCACAATGAAGCTTAGCAGAATCTGCCTTGCAAGTTCTTCCTTTCCAGATGAACTGTTTTTTTCTGAAGTGGTATATTTCTTGTCATTGCAGGATTCATTATCAACTTCTTCCTCTTTACTCTTGCTAGTCTCAAGCAAAGGGTTTGCCTCTGTTGAAACACCAGTATCTTCACTTCCAAAATGTGCTTGGCAAGCTCTCCTCGGTACAAACTCAGGTGCATTGGGGTTCATACATCGAGGAGGCATCCCTGCAAAAGATCGTTGTTTCAATAAACTCTGTTTCATTCGGCAAGCCTGGTTGGATCTATAGAATAGAGGTGATCTAGGTCCACAAGCAACTCTAGCAGCAATAGGAGGTGCCACCAGTGGTGCAACCACGCCTTGACTGTCATTTACATCATAAATATTTGTCACAGCCACCATTTTCAGTGGACGAACCATGGGGAGAGCTCCTGGACTAAATGGTTCAGCTGCAGCAGAAAGTCTACTTCCATTAATTTCCATTGACTTTTCCTGGTCACAGGTCTCTTCAGGCTCAACATCAGATTCTGATTGAGTTCCACAATTTCCCTCCAAAACATCTTCACCCGATATCTTCTCATTGACACAATGACTTGTTTCTTCCTCCTTCGATCTTTCAAAAGGAATGCTAGATAACTGGGTCTCGGTCTTTTCCTTGCTGGAATCTTCTACTGTCTCTACAGATGGCTTTAAAACTGAACCTGGCGGTGCCACAGCTACTTCTTTGTAAGATATAGATTTAGATGCAATAGCAGCAAGGTTTCCTAAAGTAGATGAAGCTTTAGAATTGCAAACTTTTGTCACATCCTCCGTAATTCTCTTACTATGATTTTGTATTTGTTCAACTGGAAACTCAGTTTTAGAGCTGCCATTAGTTGTTTTCTTGGGAGGAGAATTGATTTCCCGCCTGTAACTACTTTCTCTGAAATTGGATAACCGAGCACCACTTGCATTTAGCTTTGCCAAAGCTGGTCGCCTGATGCCAGATTTCCTGCCATTAGTATTACCTGATCGTCCTCTTTGATTGGCTTCTTGCCATCCTTCATCCGAAGTTGTTTCTTCAACTTCTTCAATTGAAAATGTTGACCTGAACATAGTAACAGCATCGTTTCCTTCTTCTCCATCATAATTAACTGTATCCACATTCACTTCCTCAACATCATCTACCATGGCTGTTACACTCTGCAAGTCATCATGATTCACCTCATCTTTCATTGTTACTGGTTGATCAGCTTGACTGGTTTTATCATGAAACTGCAGCATCTGGCAAATTGTAATAAGAAAAACAAGAATGACGTTCTATCATCCCTAAGTTGTGCAATTTAAACCAAAGTTGGATAGCTCAACATAATTAATACATTCTCTGAATAAATAAGTACATGTTATCCTTAGGAATGTAACAACGTAAAAGAAAGGAAATAATTTTTCCAATTTCCATAACCTGGATAGGACCATTTTCCAAGTTCCCAATAATAATAAATTCTTCATTTCAATAACCAGTACACTAAGTAAACTGATTTGGAAATTTAAAAAGACTCCATCAGAATGGCAAACTGATTGGGTTTGCCTTTTCTATTTTATTTTTATCCTCTAAAACGAGCAAGGAAAAGTCAAATTGTCAAGATTATATTGCCTTTTGACATGAAACTAGCGGTGCCAGTTCCAAACACAAGTTTAACTTGCCCATAAAGACATGCAAAACTATATCTACACGTAATAAGCAAGTTGAAGTTTTACCCTTGTACGCCTCTGTTTCCTATGTGTACTGCCTCCTCTTGAATCTTGACCTGGACTAATGTAATCTAACAGATCTGATACACTGCAATAAAGGATCACAGATTTGGTACCAAAAGATATAGTTGCATTCTGAATATAAGTAATATGGAGGATACCATATCAATACCTAAGATGACCTTTGCTTGCAATGGATGCATCTGGCTTAGGAGTTCCATTTCTTGCAGCTTCTTGCTGTTCAAGAACTCTGGATTCAAAATATTCAAGCCATGCAGCAGCGTCCTGCACAAAAATGTTTCACAAACCCATGTTATGCATACAGATGGACTCCCAAAGCAAAGCCATGGATTATGTACAACATTAACTACATCTTCCATGCCTTCAGGATGGAGAATGAGTAGGTCCCAAGGGCTTTAAACTCCTACAATGATGGCATACTTCTAATGTACATTATGCGGTTAGCAAGCATTTCTGCAACACACTCTAACTCTGTATTTTCTGATTACCTGAGTGCGGAGATCCTCCGATCCAAGTTTTTCTTGAAGTATTTTAAGTGTAGTTTGCTCATGTTGAACACTTAAGGAATATGCTTCCATTAGTGAAAGAGCTATGGCTATGGCATGGTAGCTTGCTGCTGTCTGCAAGTAGAAAAGCAAACAAAGAAATCAGCATCAATAGTTCTTCAATTACTTTTTGATTTTGCATACAAACAGAAACAACTATTTGTATTTGCCTCAAAAAGTTAAGCATGTGTATCCAATGCGAGAGACAGAAACCTGTATGTGATCCGCTCCTAACAATCTCTGGTTACACTTTAGAGCTTCATGAAGATATCTGAGAGCAATATGAACATTCCCAATACCCTCCTCCATCATTGCCACATTGATAAATGTTGCAGCAGTATTAGGGTGAGATAATCCACAGGTAAAATGGAGTAGGTACAAGGCACGATTTACATATCTGCCAAAAATATTTAGCATTCATAAGAGACGAATGAAAAACCTTAAAAATTGGAGAGGACTTGATAAAGAATAATTGAATAAAACAAGGGAATAACTGCATAAAGAAATAACTGCAGGAGACAGGAAGCAATTCAAAATTAAAGAAATACCTGCATGAAATCGAGCTTCCATGTAAATAACTGGTTTTTGTGTAGATAACTTAATATAATAAGCTAAATTTTATTCACTTTCTACATCAACCCTTTTTAATCCAGTCATTTTTATATTGAAATGACATTGGCAAATATATGATGAGCTAATAATGGACTGGCTTGGTGACTTACTTCAAAGCTAGCTCAATGTGTTGGAGACGATAATAAAACACGGATAGATCCCCATAGCCTTTCATTGTGTCGGGATGATCAAGCCCAAGTTCCCTCTCATTGATATCTAATGCCTTTTGTTGATAAATAGTTGCCTGAAAAAGTAAATCATATTTAGTATATCCACAGATATATCTACACTCAATTAATAAGAAGAACCTTGTTTAAATTAAAGAGCCAGCAATTTTATATGGATGACAGTATCACAACTCATATTGTAGTTTGTTTTGAACGGCTTCAATGCTTAAACGTCCTAATTTGTAAACCTCTAAGCCTCTGCTTGACACTATATAGAAAAAGTTTCTTCCTCTTGAATAACCATTCGAAGGAAAGAGATTTCATGCTCAATCAAAGTAACACTTTCTATTAACCTAATATGTCATTTGTCTTTATTTGAAGATCCATGTTGCCATTTAAAGCAAATGTCACATAACACAAATATTGAATGGCCAACTCAGTCTTATGTATAGCTAATAAGTTAGTTTACCTGATTAAAATCGCCAGTGTGGTAAAGAACTACAGCTAGAAGACTATAAGCACTTGCAGTAGTTCGGTGATATGGGCCACAAACAGCTATCATTTTTGATAGTGCCTTCATGACAATCAGAAGCAAATATAAGATCAAAAGTTACTCTCCGTAGTTATAGACAATTCATCTTGTATTTCTTGATATTTAAAGGGATATACCTTAGTTCCATAGTTAACAGCATCCTCCAGTTTTCCTTTATCAAGGGCAATCTTGGACGACTCTAATAAATTCCGTCCATCTGCTGATGCTAATCCTACATGCTGTGAAGCAAAGTAAAAGTATATAATTCACATCAAATTTAGTGATGGCTTAATACAGAGAAAAAGATAGATCAAACTAAGAGAGTTCCTACCTTACACACTGGAACCAGGCTGATGATATCACACGTCCTAAAGGGATTAGGAGAGTCCATGTCATAATCTCTAGGAACCAACTCCAACCCAACCTGCACAGTATTTATATTCATATTACTCTAGGAATACATTGAGCAGTCCAAGATTTCAGAAATAAATTAAACTCAATAAGAAAATACCTTTTGGCAAAGTCCGCGGAGAATTGAGAACTTTCTTAACCACTGTAATTCATGTTTTAATGTGCAGCCAAACCTTCTACCAACAAAAGTTCGCAGCCAGTGCAATCTGAGAGCTTCATCATCTTTCAAATATTGGCTATCTTCTACCCAAGAGCATTCGAGTAAGAAGTTCAGGGTTGAAGCAATTGCTGGAGCTAAATCAGCCATACTGGGAACCGCTGCAATAACTGCCTTGAGTATGTGTTTAAAAGCTCGAGTAACCATCTCATGAATGCAAAGTGCTCTTATATGGGGAAGCTTCTCTGCAAGTTCTACCTGTTAACAAGAGAAAAGAAACAGAAAAAGAAAAATCATGGAGCTGCACTTGAGGATTTTCAAAGATACAACTCCACATACATACATAAACAACACATATTATTACTCAACTATGCATTTGTATAGTGAGAGATAGGAGGAGATGGATGAGTCGGAGTAATTGCTTACCACACGACCCAAAGAATGCATCTGCAGTCCTCTTAAATGCATGAAGTCAGTCAGTGTTCGGCCATCCACTGGGGAAAGCTCAAGCGAGCCAAAGTCCGTTACCTAATTTAAGTATGAGAGACAGCATGAGCTATATGTCCAATAGTTAGTGGTTTTATTGGCACAAAAAATACTGAGCATCAATATTGTTACCAGTTTCGGCAAAGCAATTTCATCATAATACTCATGTGCCATACTGATAAGTTCATCTATCGACTGTAGCCAGAGGTATAGCAGTGCAGTTAGAGCAAGTGACCAGAGATGTACCAAAAGAGAAATTACAGCAACAAGAAAAGAATCCAATGCATAAGTTAGATCTCCTCTCAAACCTTTAAGTGAAGACCAGTTCCTGTTCCTTTCAGACGTAAGAATGCGTCTTCAGAAATCAAATTCTTCAATCCATTCTCGCAGCAGGTCTCTTCAGACCCATTATGTCCTACATCAGTTCCCAAACTTTCATTGCAAATACCAATTTCATTGTCCTTCTCCTCGTGTGCATTACTCATGCTATGTTTCTTGTCCCTTTTCTTCAAAAACTTAAATTCCTTTCCAAGACCTTTCACAGTATGTTCAGTATCATTATCAACCACAGAGCTTTTAGACTTCATATCTGTTGTTTCCTGCTTTTGCAGATGTTTTAACCAAGATGAGCCAAGTTCCCACCTAATAGACCTTTCAGAAGAATGATGATTCTCCCCTAACTTGATCAAACTTTCTTGAACAATTTGTCGAACCAGATTCCTAGATTCTTCAAGATCATCCAAAGCGGAGATAGGCAACTGGCCCCCTGTTGATTCAGTACCACAATTCTGAAGCAGAACCCTCAAGCTGCAGTGAGTTTTGAAGCCTTTAAGTCAATAGGACATAGCGAAAACATTGTGTGAATGCTTGCGTTCAGAATTATATTTAGTACAAGATCCAAAGATTTTGACGTGAACTATTGCAAAACTTCTAAAGCTTTTTACTTGAGAAGTATATCTTAAAAATAGGCATGAGACAGAATATGCAGTAAAACTAATCTGATTAAATGCACCTGCCTGTTATAAGATAACTAGTCATACCACCATAACAAATATCGAATTCACAATAGCAGATAGCTGAAATGCTTTTACTATATAGCCAGTACAATTAGAATAAATTCTCTAATAGAATGTAAGATTGTAAAATGAGTAAGATCTATTTACATACCACAACCGCATCTTTCAGTTTTACAATTGTATCTTACATATTTTCCTATATTAGTTGAGACAAGACTGATGATCATATCCTTTTGTTAATTGCTTATCATAGAGTTTCCTAGCATGCTACTGGTATGTGTTTGCTGTGGCCTGAAGCCAATCTTTTTGATAGGGATAGAATGAGATTGTCAATCAGACCTATTAATATTAAGAGCATTAGCTCCCCCATCAGGTTGATCATTGATGTCAATATCTTGAGCATCACTGTTTCTCTTCTTCATGTTGCCAGCAACTTTCACTGTTGCATTGTATCCACAATGTCTTACAATGACAACACCTAACGCTGCGGTATCCTGTGTCAAAAGTTTGCAATGTTGTTTCAGCGCTCTATATTTGTGGAAACAATGTTTAAGTAGCAACATGTTCTGATGAGGTAAAGATCAAATCCAATCCAATGTGACTCAGTAATTTTCATGCTATTATGTGATTCACAGGAAGAAGGGTCTAAAGAACAATACAATCAAGATGACATTCATACTACTGATATCCATGTCCTGGTCCGAGCTCCTCTGAGCTTCTTTATCGTCCTTTTAAGGAAAGAACTAACCTTGATTCAAATGGTTATGTGAAAAATATTTACGTATTAGTAATCTCACAAAGTACACGGTTCTTGTCTACACAGCTGTCCAGAATTAGTAGAAAGGGAGGTCAGGAAGGAAAAGGAACAATGGAACTGTAGATGGTTTAGACAATCTCTGTACAAAGAAAAAGAGATATGGAAAAGGGAAACTACTTAACATCAATGAATAAATGCACCCAACTAATGTCATCTACTAATCATAGAAGTACAACCTATGGCCACACCGAAGGGCTTGTTGTCCTACATGCATGTGAGATTGAGTAGGTACTTCAATGTTAGGTAGATGTAGAGAAAACAGTTGCACTTACGTGAACAACAACACTCTCATCAGCTGTTATTCCTTTAAGCAAGTTCCTTTGCATAACTTCCTTAGCAGAGGCATCAGATAACTCATGTCCAAATTTTACCTCAGACTTTGAATTGATATTAGCATCATCACGTTTGACAACAATGGACAGGTCTCCTACACGGTCCTCAAATAAATTTGAACCCGAACAACAATTTACAGCATTTGTAGTAGAATCAATGAGGCGCCGGATAACTTCTACAGCTTTAAAAATTGAGACATCAACAAATTGGCTATGAAGTAAAAATGCTTTCCTGTCACGGACCACTCTTTCTTCCTCTGTCTTGCATGTTAGGCTTGCCAATATTTCAAAATAAGTGGCCCATGGTCGAAGATCATATTCACCATTTCTTCCTTGCCCTCCACCACTACCACCCCAACTCTTATCTTCTGATGGTAGAGAAGGGAATTTGGATGGAGACTCGCAAATTGATGGAGGAACAAGCCACGTATTTGCACGAAACCCATAAGGAAGATTACCAAACTGGAAAACAAAATAAATATGACTTCAAATTTTCATCTCAAAAGAAAATCCATAACTGAGTTCACAATTATGGAATGATTCAGTATGACAATAAAATAAAATTCATCACCTTATTGTGCTCTACAAAAGCCTTCATAAGCAAATCGTATGCCTGCACCAATGCAACTCCACAGTTTAGTAACTTCAAACTCCATTACAACAATGCAACATTCCTGGAATATAACGCTTTTAACATTTTCGACCTGTAGCAATAAACCAAAATTACAAAGTACCTACATTGGTAAAAGCCTGGCTGAGATTTTGCAGAAGATCCACCAACGAATGGCTCTGGAAGAACTGCTTTCCTACTGCATAAAAGCCCTTCACTGATGCTGCTACATTTATTAGCTTCCCATTGCAGATTTTGATCTACAAAGTCGGGTACATTGCAGCTTCAGCGACTCCATTCCCAAGTAGTGAAATTCAATAAAAACAGAACCTGTGTGCTTATAGCATACATCCCTAATCTCAAAAAAGAGACAATGAAGCACCTGAATCTCAAAGTAGTCGCCTTCGCGCCTCTGCTCTCCATCCTTTTGTTCACATCTCCTCAAATCTTCATCAGAAAATTTGATTTCAAGGTTATGCTTCATGAAAAATTATAAAAACAAAGTACTTTTCATGCTATGGCTGCTTGATTGAAAAACAAAAACTGAATGGTCAATTAAACAACATTATGATTCTCACTCAAAAAACAAAGAAAGTTGCTTAACGAAAACGCAGAGGAATATAGCAGCATATGTCTTTATGTACATATATACACTTACTGAGGATGGGAGGAGTGAGGTGAGAGAAAGAGAAGAAGTCGTAGAATTCAGAGAGCTTGGGAGTCGGATGAATCGCCACCATGTCTGTGCTCTCCGATGACGAAATGGGGGGCACATTGCTTGCAAAAGGTACAAGCGTGCTTGTTTGAGGCTTACCGTTAGCATGACTCTTTCTCTCCGACGGCGAAGATGGCGGCCGGCGCTTGGAGAATCTGGTGGTGCAGGCGACAATGTCGAGGAGTCTCCGCACGTGTGCTACGGCCTCCGATTCCTCGGTGTAGTCCTCTGGTGCAAGATGGCAAACGTGTAAATAACTCCGAAAGGCAGGGTGTTTTTGATGGCTGGATTTTACGGGATAGGGCACAGTGTCGTAAGTACAAAGTGGTACCTCCCACGTGGTGGTCAGAGTGGAAGACCACATATAAGTGTTTTTAGTCACGTGTGCCCAATATTTGCAAAGGCAGACAGTAAATCTTGTCGGCTCACTTTTACATGTATTTTGATGTCTCAACTCTCAATCATAAAACATAATAAAACTAATTGACACTTAAAATAAATTTACAAATTAGACTATTTACAAGGATGAGTTGATTATAAATAGCATAAACGACTAATACCTTCTCATTTTGGTGGTTTTTTAAAAAATAAATATAATTAAAATTATGAATAAAAATATTATAAAAATTTAAAAAGTCCTAATATTGTTTTATTAACATATAATTATTTCTATTAACTTATTTAATAAAATATTATTAAAAGTAATATCATAACATTTTAAAATATATGAATATTTCTTATTTAAAAAATTAATTAAAAAAGTATTGTTAGGACATTCTAAGAGTTTGAGTTACTTTTTTTATATAATTTTAGTTAAAATAACAATTTTAATTATTCTACTTTATTAAGTTCTAACATCCTCTCTTGGGCCTTGGCTTATTTAATTATTCATGTATTGAAAGTTAGCTGGTGCACTTCACTATTGATGATAGTAAACGTATTATTATTATTGTAAGTATTACAACCAACATTATTCTTAAGATATTGTCAGAAACTTTGCCTAAAATACCTCATTCACGTCCCAATACCATAATCTTTGCAACTTCTATGGTTTCAAGTTTCAACAACTTCTCAACTTGTACTATAGGTTTTTACTCTTCATTAACTTGGAATGAATAAGAAGAAGAAGAAGAAGAGGCTAGCCAATTCTAATTCAAACTTGGGGTGGGGTGTAACCAAAGTCACAAGCTAAAAAACTGAGACAACACCAATTAGACAAGCAAGCAAGCAAAAAGATTTGGAATCATCTCAAAAGCTAGAGAAAGACAAAAGAATCCGAGGGGGACAAAATCCCTTACGTGATGTATTTCTATTATTGATCAACACATCAATGGAACTTTCTACAATTTACATTCTGCAGGCTATTTTCAGAGTATAAAGATGAGTTTAGATTGATTGCTTTCTTAGACAAGTTATACTATAGTTGATGTTTTTATGCCCCTTAGATAACTAATAGCAAAATCAACCTTCTACCTTGTGATATGACATCAAGTTCCAAAGGGTACCCCTATTACGTCTCCTATTAAATAAGATTCATTAAGTGACAAAGTAGGAAGAACTCAATAACACCTTTTATTTATTGAAGTTAAAATACAAATAATACCATTTGTATGCTATGTGACAACTCTCTACAGAAGCATGTCATGCTAAATCCCATATTTCAAACTTCTATTTATTAAGTTACTTTAAACCAACATCCATCTAATGCTTTTGAGAGCACGTGTTTGGCTTTTAACAGACATGTGAAAGATGTGAATAGCATTCAGATTCCATACTATCTACAAATTGCCTCATTTTAACTCTAGATAACTCAAAATTCCATAAAATTTGAATTTGCTTACATTCTTAAAAGCAAGGTGGCCCAAACTCAAGCAATTGAAAAGGATAACCAAGACGATCTGAACCATCAATTGTTAAAGTGAAATAGACAGAAGATATCTTCAGCTCAAATGAGAGAAGGATATTCACCTTCAACGTGAAGCTTGTATGACCAAGACATAGACAGCTTTGACATGCTCTAAATAGATAACTGAGATTACGGACTTATAGATGCAGAAAGAAGATACTTGGAGTGTAGAAGGAGAATCCAAAAGAAGCAAAACGATTGAAGCGGTAGAGAAGAAAACGAAGTAGTAGCTAGAAAACAAAACTAAAACGCACAATCAAAAGACAAAACCAAGAAGCTGGATAACACAACAGACGTAGAAGCAATAGAGAGGAGTAAAACACGCAGCAGAGCAGAAATCTCTCTCCCAACGTCTTTATACACATGAAAATCTATTTTAAAAGTTTACAGAAATATCAGAAGCAATATCATTACTAGCATCTAAGTCATCCAATTTGATGATCTATCTTCACCTAACCATCCAAAACTCGCCTGTTTTATGGACCTAATAGAAAACTACAGAGCATACAGTCGATTGAATTGAGTTCAATTGAAACGAAAAACTTAGGGCACAAAAATAGAAAACTTCGGGACCTGATCAGTGAAAAAGTACGAACAAAATTTTTTAGAAGAAACAAACAAAAAATAAGATAAATACAAGAGAGAGAGAGAGATACCTGTAGATAATGGTAGAGAGTTTGTTGTTCGTGGTTAGTGAGAGAGAGAGAGAGAGAGTTTTGTAAGAAGGAGGAGCGGAGCACAGCAGAGCAGAGGAGTAACTAAACATTATTTTGAGTAACGCATACTAACTTAAGACTTTCGTAGCATACTATGGACTTTCACTTTTGGCTTGGGAAAATGAATGATGGCGATCTGAAGCTTGGGTAAAGGGAAGCGTGAAGTGCAGTCGTGAATAGTGGGCCTGGTATGAACACTGTCCACAGAACAAAACTAACAAAGTAACTAAAAAGTGAAAAAATTAGCCCGTATATAGTTAACTTAAGACTTTCACATCATACTAACTTTTTGAGTAACGCATCCTGACTTGATGTTAACGTTTTATAATTTTTTTCACTGATATTAACTAAACATTTCTTTATAATTACTTACTTTTGACATTAATTAATCATTATTTTTGGATGTATATAAATTATAAAATATGTCAATTCTTATCCTATTAATTGGAAAATTTAAAAGTTTTAGACACTTTTTAAGTATTTTTTGACAAATTTTGCCGTCTTAAAAAATGTCTAAAAACTCCACTAATTTTTATATTATTTAAGACAATTATTAGATGCGTCTAGAAATAAGCGTCTAAAATCTTCTTATTTTGTTGTTGTGACCCCAAATCATCCAAAACATCACTGAACGCATACATTGTCCCTTTATGCTCATAAATATCATATGATTATACACCAAATATAATCGCCCGGGCTGATATAGTGATGAAGGAAAAGATTCTTCCTTAGACACTCATAATAATCCATCTTAGCTTAATTGCTTTCCTAATGTGATCCGCTGGATTGTATATATCTTAGCCCTTCGAAAAAACACAATAAAGTAGCAACACCAAGCTTTGAATTCATATCATAGTTCTAAGTCGAAGGGTTTCATTCGATTAGACATTAAAGTCTATGGGATCACACAGTGACAGCGAAAAGGGATTTAACTGTCACTCCATAAGAAGGTCATTATGTAGTATACACAGTATGAAATGTGCGTCATAGCATAGCTCCCACTAAGTTAGGAATGTCACTCTTCTATGCCATGCAAATCATGAATCTAGTTTTACTTAAAAACTAATCCGAGCCACTAGATTAACATACCTAATGCTAATTTTGACACTCGAGATTTGGCTTTACAGCTTTAATGTGAAATTTGAATTTTTCACATTCAACTCATTAGAGTCTCATCTTAGACTTACTAAGGTGACTATTCAAATAAGAAAATTATCATACATACTACACAAGTATGAAGATAACACAATATTACATACACTCAATATTAATATTGTGAAGTCTCATCCTATGCACTACTCGAGCGTTAGGGCGATTACCTGTGTGACAAGGTCAATCAGAAGCCTGGAGACATTACAATGTGCCTGATCATGTAATTGCGTACCAATGAACATTTGAGAAAAACTTTTATTAAATAAAATGCTTGTTACAATTAAAACACGTCCATTATATAACAAGATATAACTCAAAGAAAAATTAGACCCTACACAAACCTAAACTCATCACAGTAGCCTTGAATGAATCTCGAGGAATAGGTTTAGTTAAGGGATTAGCTACCATCTTGTTAATAGGTAAATACTTTATAGCAACCTCTTTATTTTTTATGGCGTCTCTTACAAAATGATAACACCTTTTGATATGCTTGGATTTTCTATGAAACTTCGAATCTTTAGCAAACTGTATGG
>JANIIA010000005.1:6939640-6952351 GCA_027478495.1 Erythroxylum alaternifolium | reverse complement strand
TAAGGATATTTATAAATTTTTTAATATTATTTTAAATTTTATTCATCCCATTTATTATCATAATATTATGAATGATGTTGCTTGTTAAGGATATTTATAAGTTTTTTAATTTTTTATGGAAAATAAAAATAAATTGGAAAATGTATTCAAAATAAAAGAAAAATCCGTTCCTAAATTAGTTCCGAACAAAAAGAATTCTATCCCTAACTCCGTCCCAAAATGGGCTAAAACAAACCACATGTTCGTCCCTAAATCCGTCCCAACATGGGTTGAAAGGAACCACATATCCATCCCTAAATCCGTCCCACAATGGGCTGAATCAAACCACATATCCGTCCCTAAATCCGTTCCAAAATGGGCTGAAACAAACCACATGTCCTTCCTTAATTCCGTCCCTAATTCCGTCTCTAATTTTGTCCCATATTCTGTTTCAAATTCTACGATAATTCGGTCCCTAAATCCTTCCCAAAACAAACTCGGCTCAACGGAATTTTCCTTCTCAAAATCCGTTGGTAACTCCATTTAATACCAATATTGGGACAGAAATGTCCGTCCCAAAACAAATACAATAACTCGGTTGGTACCGATATTGCGAACGCTGTTTGGGACGGATTTTTCGATTCTTGTGTTTTAAGGACGGATTATTTTCCATCCCTAAGATTTGCGACTAACCAAAAACCGATGAAAAAGTTTCGGTCCAAAAATCCGTCCCTAATTAGGTTTGGAACTGAAATTGGGATGAATTTTATGCTTTTTTTCTGTTCAAAAATTCTGTTTTTCTTATAGTGATAACTAAATAACGAAAGTAGCTGGAAGCACAAACAAATTAATTAGAAAAAGTGAACTCAAGATCCAAAACAAGAAGTAGTCTCAAATCCTCAGAATCGGCAACATCTTCAAAGCTCAAACTCATTACTTATAAAGGCTAGACTCTTCCTCGAAAAATACTTGATTCATAATCACTAGCTTGCACCCAAGGTAGAACCACATACTAGACGACCATTACTCTGCATCATTAAAAAAATATCATTCATTTATTAGCACGCATGCATGAGATGAATAGAAGGAATAAACATTTTTTATTTCTTTCAAAGCAACCTTTCTTCTAGGGTAAAGCTTAGGGACTTCCAATTTATGTTACTTATAGGAATGGTAAACAACTCTCAAGATAAGCAACTTTATAAGCAAAAGAAGCAGAATCATGCTACAACCTCAACTGAGAGCCATTTGTAATAAAATCCTAGCTCCCATAGAAGTGGAAACCAATTCTCCCACACAACATCTTAAAATAAAGAGTTGCTCCTAGCACTATGAACCCTCAGCGTATCAACCACCATAATAACCACCACCATGACAAACAACTACCAAAATGGCCAACACTATAACAACCACCACCAAGTGCAACACCATCAACAAGTAGTAGAAAACGTAAAGGGAAAGTTTTGGAAACTACAAAACCAACACAAACCAACTATTTAAAAGAACAAAAATAAACGTAAGAAATTAGAATAAAACCTAACCTATGCTTTACTTGTCCCTAAACTTATCTATAAACGAGAAAAAACGATCGAGTTTAGCTAAAATCTGGTCATTCTTTTTATTTACATCCACTACAACAAAATATGGAGTTTAATGACATAAAACGTGGAGTTTTTAGATGTTTTTTTGCGTCTTAAAAATAATTTTAGACGCTTTACAAAGCATTAAAAAAACAAGTGTCACAAAAACTATTTTTGACAGTTTTCTTAAACACATAAATGTGTTGAAAGAAATATAGATTTTTACGCATTGAAGCGTCAAAAATCTATTTACACATAGATGCGTCGAAAACATACATTTTCAACGATAGTTTTAGACACATAAATGCTATTTTAGACGCTTTGTGTAAGCTTTAAGATGCTTTTTTATCGATATTTTTCACTTTTAGACAGTTTTTTAGTTGAAGAATTCCACCATTTTTTAGTAAAAAATAAGTTTACGATTTGCTTTTGGCATCTTTTTTAAGATCACTCACATTATTATAATAAAATTTAATAAATTTATTATTATTATAATAAATTTTAATAAATTAATCACATAAAACTTAATTCCTATCGAAATCAGAGAAAGAGAGAGAAGATAGAAACAAAACTGTGTTATTACTTGGCTATTAGAACGACTAATATAGCAATTGGTGGTGATCAATCAATACAAGTCACGTAAATCATTGCTAAAGAAAATCAATCAAACAAAAAAATAACATCGATCCCCTAATTTGTATTTTGTATATAGAAGAAGTGCAACCCAGTACATATTAGACATCTTATAGTATTCACAGCTAAGTCAAACAAAAAGAACATGAACTTTGCAGCTGCAAATCTCAACTTCAAAAGAACATCTTTATAGTACATTTCCTTATAAGTCAAACTTCACATTCTATCGACCGTTCATATTTGCATTCAAAGTCCAATTATGTTCCTTAATATGAAAATAAAGCACCTGAAAGATAGAAAGAATACATAAGCACCCAAAAATATGACTAGAAGGTATAATTGACACCTTCTATTAAACTCACTAATATGTTTCAATTTTAATACCAATTGGCCTACAGAAAACTCAATAACCAGACCATTGGGACTTATTTTAAAGAAATTGGCCATATTAAAAATTTTATGTTTGCGAAAAGGAACCTCATTCTGCTCTTCGAAGGAACCATGAGATTAGCCAAATCAAATTCAACTATATTTCCTACAATTGATAATTTTTCAAAGTTCAAACAGAAAACCAAATATTTTCGACACTAGTTAAAGATAAATCTTAAAACTTTAGAGGTATCATGTAGAATGGATATTCATAGCAAGCATGTTTAGAGCAGAAAGTGAAAGAAGAAATAAAAAAATACTCACTGCATCTTCCATTGATGAACACCCCTGCATTGAGGAGACACCGTATCGAAGTTTAGCATTTTAACCGTCTTCTGAGGCTTTATCTGTCTTAGGGGAGTTAAGATATACCCCTATGTTTCCTATATCAAATCACAATCTACGTTAGATACAAACAATGATATACAAAAACAGAAAGAGGACAGAAACCAGATATCAAGTTTGAATACAAATTTCCAACATACACGCACGTACGTGAACAAACGAAAAAAATTCCTAAATTCTGGATCAAGAAAAAACAACAGAAACAAAAACAACTATTAAAAAGAACATTTTGGAAGCAAATCAAGCCTTAAATTAAGCAAAACCATAATAGAGCAAAGATTCTCATTCCGTTTCCTTTTTCTATACCTTTCTCGAAAATCAAACAAATCTCCAATCAAACACCAAGATGACAACCAATAGATAAGTATGGATAGATTAGTAAAAAGCTGTGAAATGTTAGATAAGTTGACAGAAACAAAAAAATGCAAGAAATTAGAATAAAACCTGACCTGTGCTTTAGTTATCCCCGAACATATCTATAAAAGAGCAAAAATGAACAAATTTAGCTAGAATCTGGTCATTCTTTGTATTTACATCCTCATTTTGTTTCTCAAGCATGAGAAAAAGGAAGAGAAAACTGTCAACTAATTTTGGAAGTTTAAGTTCCTAGAGTTCAAGGAGCATGAAATGGGTTCATAACAAAGCCAACTTATTAATTATCAATCTTACTCCATAAAAGCATAAAGAGTATACAAACAACAGAAGAAAACTGAAAATTAATAGCATCAACTTGTAAGACTTTTAGACACAGGATCAGAAATTACTAAAGTTGACCAAAACCTACCAAAAGTGAGTTAAAAATTTTGCCCTTCTTTTTTGAGTTAAACCCACAGCTTAGTACCTGCATGTAACCAATGGATAATAATTGCAAAGGCAAAGAGTAAATGTTGTCAGCTCACTTTCACATGATGTCTCAACTCTCAATCATAAAACATAATAAAATTAATTGACACTTAAAATAAATTTACAAATTAGACTATTTACAAGGATGAGTTGATTATAAATAGCATAAAGGACTAATACCTTCTCATTTTGGTGGTCTTTTAAAAAATAAATATAATTAAAATTATGAATAAAAATATATAAATTTTTAAAAAGTCCTAATATTGTTTTTATTAACATATAATTATTTCTATTAAATTATTTAATAAAATATTATTAAAAAATAATATCATAACATTTTAAAATATATAAATATTTCTTATTTTAAAAAATTAATTAAAAAAGTACTGTTAGGACATTCTAAGAGTTTGAGTTATTTTTTTATATAATTTTAGTTAAAATAACAATTTTAATTATTCTACTTTATTAAGTTTTAACATCCACTCTTGGGTCTTGGCTTATTTAAGTATTCATGTATTGAGAGTTAGCAGGTGTACTTCACTATTGATGACAGCAAACGTATTATTATTATTATAAGTATCGCAACCAACATTATTCTTAAAGATATTGTCAGAAACTTTGCCTGAAATACCTCATTCACGTCCCCATAATCTCTGCAACTTCTATGGTTCCAAGTCTCAACAACTTCTCAACTTGTACCATAGGTTGTTACTCTTCATTAACTTGGAATGAAAAGGAAGAAGAAGAAGAAGAAGAGGCCAGCCAATTCTAATTCAAACTCAGAAGCTAAGGCCATTGATTTACCATAACAAACAAGTTTCAAACTCCCAATTATTTGATTTCTTTCTCCAAGGTGTCACTTAGCTACCATTTCACTATATATGATATAGTATTTTATTTTATTTTTTGTCCTCTTATATGACAAGTATTAAAGAATTTGATTTAAATATATTTCCTAACCTTTAAGGGCTAAACCTACTTCGAAAGGGGCGTATCTTAAAAAAACGACAAAACCTTTATACCATATTCAAGTGGCAGCCAAGGGCCACCAATGGTGGCTGAGGCTTCACCTACCTTCAACCATTCTCAGCAAACAAGGCTTGAGTGTAACAATCTCCACTTTGTCATTCAATCTCTTGCCTTTTACCTGAAAATCAAGTATATATGCAATCGTTTTGTTAAGAAGAGATTAGAATATGAGATGAGTTAACAAAGTTAAAAAGGTAAAAAAAAAAGAAAAAGGGAACGAAATAGGAGATATTACTTCGTGGGATAAAGAATAGTTTGTGAGATGGCATGTCTCCACATTAACAGCTAATAGCTTCTTCACATCAAGTATCCTGTCAGTGGAGATACCCTTCAAAAACATCCCATTTCAGCAAGTGATCAAACCTTCTTTCACTAGTGTTTAAACTTATTAGACTCTTATGAAATTCATCTTCCCAAAAACAAAAGAAAGAGGACGGCAAAAGATATATCAGATACCTTCATTACAACTTGAGATTCATGCGGTGTGATGACAGTGATGTCAAGAACACTAGGGACTACTGCACAGAAAAGGTAATCAAAAATAAAATGAAACAGAAAATAACAAAAGTTGAAGAGAAAATTCATATCAGAATATTTAATGAAAAGCTGGAGAAGAAGCAGAAAACCAAAGAAATTACCTTTCTCCTCTTTCTTTTTCTTATCTGCCTTTGCTTTATTCGACTTGCCTCTGCTAGACCTTGGAGCCATTTCTTCTCTTCTATTGACTAAAGAATCAGAATCAGGAAAAAGGCTGTGATCCCTTTTCAGAAAATCAAAGATACCAGAGGTTGTTGAGTAGATAGGCAACAATGAAGAGCATAAGAAGAGGAGTGAAAAGAGAATAAAGAGCAAAGTAGAAAGTTAGTTTACCAGAGAGAGAGAGAGAGAAGGAGATTCAGTGAAAGCTTTCAAGCTACGAAGGAAGATAGGATAAGGGGTTTAACCCTCTTGTGGATCCGTGAGCAATCCTGACCTCTCCTTCACGGTAAAACCTGGACTGCCTTTCCACTCCCTGGCTTCCTCTGTGTATTGTTCTCTCACCTCCTCTCTCTCAATTTCTCAGCCATACCTGAGCCCTTATTATAAGACCGTGCATTCAGACAATGCCAAACCTTGTAGGGACAACATGAATGTGACATGTTAGCAATTTGCCCATGGCCTAGCCAAGCAATTTTGTTTTATCAGACGTTGGGTTCTTTGGTTTTGACAATCATTTTTTGATATTTCTAAAATCTATAATCACTACTTTTTTTATGCTGCGTTTGGATAAGAGGTATGGTAAAAATAAGTACTTCTTCGTAAAATTTTCAAACATAGTTATATATTTGAATTTACGGGCGATAATTAAAAGTTAGAGGAAAGTATGGTATTACTGCATAAATTGATAAACAGAAAGTGAGTCGTAAGAAAGTGCTTCTGTTACAGAAATTCTACTTTCTATTAATAACTTTCTGTTAATTATTATTTTCTATTATACCCTCAATTAATAGAAAGCAAGTCCAATATATTTATTATTTATATTTATATGATTAATAATATATTTTTTATGAAATATTTTATTTACTAAATTTATTTTATTTATATTTTCTTATTTTAATCTAATATTTTATTATTTATAATTTTAATTTTATATGACTGATAATATTTTTAGTTATTTATACAACAATTAATAGTTTATTAAATCAATGAACTTTTTAGTCATTTAATCTATTTTCAACAATTGCAACTGCACTTGCCAAACACCTATTTTCACTTTTCAGCACTTATTAAGAATAAGTACTTATCATTTCAGCATGTTGATTTCAGAAAATTATCAACCGTCAACGTTCCCCCAATCCAAGCTGTAGTATTTATTCTACAATATGTTAATCATCTTTTCCAAAATTAAAATTTTAGCAATCATTAATCAGTTTTTAGGAGGTACTTAGTCTTAATATGAAGGGAGTAAACTTAGAATCTATAACTTTATTATTTTTTATTATGTAGTTCATGGCAATTCAAATGTTGAATTATTTCTTTTGTCACATCCTCAATTGTAATTAGTGCTTCTGTGAATTCAAACCAGTACATTATCATTTAGAATCAACAGTTCAAGTCATATTATATAACTACAAAATAAAAAATATATATAGATTCTATCTCTTTGGAAAATACCAAAAAAGAAATTCAAGTTCGTCGATGATTACATAACCAATTTGGTTTTGTCATAGATTAAATGAAAATTCGAAATCATTTGTATTATTTCGATTGTGTTGGCATATTATTATATTATAATTAAGTTATATTAGAAATGCATTTATTGTATTCCTTAAATATAGTGATGTGGTATGCCATTTGAGAATATATTTTATTATAGTTTTACTTAAATTACTAAATTTTTTACTTAAATAAGGTTATATGTTTAATTTATAAAAACAACTTCTTTATAAAAATACAAAGAAAAAGTTACGTATATTATAACCCTCTTCAGGTCTCCACAAAGTAAGAATCTTTATGTACCGAATACGTTAACTTTTTTTACTTAAATTCCTAAATTTATTGTTGAAATCATTTTTTTTCCTTGAAAATCTCTTAATTTGCCTGTTGTTATAAAAAACAATCTTCTAATAGCATATCTCAATTGAAATAGTCTCTTTAATCTTCTAATAGCATATCTCAATTGAAATATGTAAAATCAAATTACGTACAATTGATGATACTCTTTTAATTTTTACAAAGTGAGGAGAATTGTAAATTAAAATTTCTCCCTTTATATATAGAAAGATAGGGGAACTTGTAAATCCTTTGCTTCTAAAAAGAAGGAACTTGTATATCCTTTTTGAAAGGAGAAAAGCTTACATTTGTCTTTTAATTAAAGAATCAAATAAAATGAAAATATGAAATTGAATTTAAAAAATGTTCCTTTCTAAAATAAGTTTGAATGATTTACTTATTCTTGATTGAGCCTCGTGTAATTGAAAGTCACGACGGAAGACAATGAAGCAAGTACAATGAATCCTTTTAGAAAATGTGTATCCTAATGCTACAAAATCTTAGTGTCGATGATATCGAGGGATCCAAAAGTCAACAGTCCGAATCAAATATTGGGCACTCAGATTGAATCAATTTTTTATTTTATTTTTTAAATTTTCAGTTTATTTTTTAAATAATTTTTATTATTTAAAATTGATAGTTTATTACCTAATTGATAATTTTTTATAAATTAATCAATTTTATAAATTAAAATAAATAAATTAAATTATTGATTGAATTTTTAATATTTTAATATTTTGTTTTGTCTAATTTTTAAAATTTAAAGACAGTTGAATTTTCCCAAATCTTACGTCAATGTCGTTGTCGTCTAATTTTTAAAATATTAATATATACAGAGAGGAGGGAGGACGTGTGCGGTGTGTCACCTAGGGCTTCACATGTTTTTTCCCAAAATCACAGTGCCTGTCGTGAATCACTTGTCATTAGTAATTATTCACAGATTCTTATCAACGTCTTGATGGAGTCTTGTCAGTACCATCATGAATCATGCATGATGACCTCTGTTCTTTACCGTTGATTATTATTAAAAGATGGAAACTTGTTTTTTTTATATATTTATTAGTTTAAAAATATATATTATAAGTAAAAGTAAAAGTAAAATTATATTATATTTATATATTAATTATTAATTATTTAAATAAATTAAAATATATATTTTATAAAATATTATGTCCATTCTTTCGTGTTTCCTCACTTGTCACGACACAGGACACCAGTTTTGACTAGCGGCTCTTCGCTCTTGCCTTTCATTCTCAACTGCCGCGCCAATTCTACCGGAGTACAACTCCCTCTTTTTACACGTGAAATGGGCCTCCATCCTGTTCCAATTATTTTTCTCCACGTAAATGTGTGATGTCATATAATCGTTTAAATAATACAAATTATTTTATTAAAATTTATTTACAATTAACGTAAATATATAATTAAAATTGACTGAAACAGAATTAGAATACCATTTTTAACACATATCATAGCTCTTTTTTTCTCTCATTTCTCCTAAAGCTTATTTGTTTCTATTTATTTTATAAGTTTAAAACTTATTTTTAAATTTGGTTAAAATTTTCCTTATAAAAAATTTTTAGTTTCTGTTTTCGTTTTGATTTTTCCAATTGTCAAAATTTATTATTTTTTATTATTTTATAATATAATTTACTATTAATTAAATATATACTATTTAATTTATTTATTAATAAAAATTATAAATAATTTAATTAATTAAAACTATGAATAATTTAATTATATTAAATTTTGTAATTAAATTAAAATAACAATTATTAATAAACATAATTAAATTTAAAATATCTTCAAAATATATAAATTTTAAGTAAATTTTTGATTTAATAATTAAACTATATTTAAATAAAATTTAATTTCTACATTTCTATTTTAATAAAATAAAATAATTTTTATTCATTATGTATTAATAAATATTATATATGAGATTAAAACAAATTCAATTAATTGAACATAATTTATTTTTAATTTTTATTTAATATATAATCATTATGAATAATAAAAATTTAACTATATTAACCTTAACAACCAAACAAAAATTTTAATTTTATTTGAAATAAATTAAAAATAAAATTAAAATTAAAATTAAAATTAAAATTAAAACTAAAACTAAAAATTATGCCAGAAAAATATAAATATAACCAAACAGTATATAAATTTATGCTTGAGAGAAAATATTACTTATTTCATGATACAACTATTCAAGTCGATGAGTATTAATTCATTGGTATTCTAATTTATTTATAATAATATTATTAAAGACGTAATCGATTAAGAACTTGAGAAGTTTATTTGACTGTGGAAAAACGCATTTGATGTATGAAATTAAATTATACTTTCGAGATTCAAATCGGGCGTGGGAAGAAATTACTCTCATGATAAGACATCTTACACTTTATACATTTAGAAGGTCATCGCACTAATACAATCAAAGTCTAGAAAATCGTTATAAATCAAATTATTTGAATTAAAAGTTAAATTTAATAATTTTTAGATTCCTAGTTGGTCATTTAATATGCATGATTGTATCAAATATGCCATTAAAATTTAAATGTATGTACAAAATTGTCTCCAATGTTATATTTTTAGGGCACTATGTGATGTTAATATAAAGTTATATTTTATACTAACACCTACTCATGCACTTATTTGATTAAACTTTGTTTTTTTTAAAATTGATTCCAATAATGATATAACAACATACTACTAAGTAATCAAAGTTGTGATTCTATGCTTCATTCTGTATTGAATCTCAAATGTAAGTTTAAAGTTGAAGATTTGATTATTAATTTGAAAAAAAAAGAAAATTGTACAAGCTTTTTTAATTCAAATTAAAAGATTTGGATTTGGAAAAAAAAACATTAAAGCTAGTAAGATACCCTTTTCTTTTTCAAACAATGTTTTAAAAATTGAATTGGAAGTTAAACCGATAAGACAGAAGGTTTAGAGTTTAAAAAGTTTAATCATTTTTAAACTCTCATAAAATCGATTAAAGATTGAGTAAGATTGAAAGATTTAGAAAATAATGGTAATCTATGTATGCCAATATATGATTTGATCCAAAATTGACCGAATATAGTTTTGAGTTAATTAAATTTTAATTAATTCAAAATTTTAAAAATTTTAAAAATAAGATAAATTCATTATCAAACTTAATAATTTAACTCAATTTAAAACAATTAAATTAAATTAATCATAATTATTTTATTTTATTAAATACGTATCCTGGATTCAAGATTTGTCATCCTTAATTAAGGGGAAGATTTAAATTAAAATAATAGTTAGTCAATTATGGAAGAACCTTTAAAGTAACGATTTGGCCAAGGCATATAAATTAAGTCAAAGGTCACCACGAAAAAAGATAAATGAAAAAAAGGTGTATCGAATCAGCCATCACGTAGTTAAAAAGAAATTCGTGCATTGCCTTGTCATTGAATAAGTTGACCAAGATTAAGATTAGGCATATTAAATCTCATTCAATACATATATGTATAATTTATCATATAGTTCTGCTGGCGGCATGTTTAATCAATTCTATCTGCGTAACAAAAGACCAATTCACATTCTCAAACCATGTTAGGTTTATGTCATATGCTAAAAAGAAACAATAAGAAGAGTTCTAACTTATTTTGAATTGGTTGATTATGAAATTAACTTAAGCCCACGACTTGACTTTGATTTGGACATGAAAATTACAACAAAGATCAGGCCCATTTCAACGAGACTATGATTGGTTAGGTGTTTATTAATAGAATTGAATAAAATGTAATATTATTCTATTATTTGAGATTAAGGTTTATAATAAAATGGAATGAAATGAAATGGAAGAGGATGATTTCATATTACATTTCATTTCATCATAAATAGTAAAATTGAGAAACTTCCGATTTGCAGGGTTTAAAACGGAGTATCAAATGATAAAACAAAATTTCACTATATTACATTATAAACCTTTCTTTCAAACAATATTTCACTGTATTAAATTATGAATCTTTCAATTCTTCCCAAAAAAATAATTTTCTACTATTACGTCTATTTATATTCCATTTCATTCAATCAAAGACCTTATTCTTTTTGTTTTTGTTTTTACATAATTACATATTTTGAATTAATATCTTTACATAGGATTGGCATTGCTTTATATCCGTAAAAATTGTAGTATTTATTTTTCAAACGTATATAAAGTAAATAGTTAGATGCATAGAATAACTAAGAATTAATGTTATTTTGATTAAGACGGAATTGATTTGTTTGATAATGAAAAGATTGAATAGATCAAAATTTTAGTTTAATTTTTAATTTTTTTGATTCGATTTATTTTAATAATTTTTGATCGTTTAGTTTATTAATTAATTGAATAGTTTTTGTAAACTAATCATTTTTTATAAATTAAAACTAATCAATTAATATTCATTTAACATTCATTTTTTACAATTAAACTTTGATTTTTTCAATAAGTAAGGATAAATTTTTTTAATTTTCAATTTTATTCAATTTTCAACTAATTTTATAACAATCTAAGTGCCTGATTTGATGAGTTTATATCAGTAGAACTTTTGTCAATAGAGTTTTTTTTTGAAAAACTGCAAATTTGAACTTCTTAAAAAGTTATATTTTAGCTTTTAAAAAAACTATTTCTATTAAGTATTTTACGGCTAAACACTCATTTTTCTTAAAAATAGCTTTTGCGGAGAGAAAATTTTCTTTTTCACCCTTTAAAAGCTGAACCAAACAGATACTAATACCAGTTAGACTTTTAAACTTTGTATCTTACTGGTTTAACTTTCGGTCTAATTTTTAAAACATTACAAAATAAAATAGTTTTGAAACTCGAAACATAAGGTGATATTTTGAGATTATCATTTCCTTGGTAATGAGAAATTAACATATAGGAGGTGTTTGATAAACAACTTATCAGCTGTTTTTTAGCTTATTGACTAAAAGTTAGCTTTTTGACCATCTTAAAAAGCTATTGATGTATTTGTTGAATGACTTATTAGTTAGCTTATTTAACCCGAATAAGCTGATTTCTAAAAGCTTCATAAGAGGAACTTTTGATTTTAGCTGTTTGCCCAATGACAGTATTGCCCTCCACTTTACTCTCTACTTTTGCTCTTTGTATTTTCAAAGTTGGCTTTTTTTGATTGTACAATTATGACGTGAAGTTTGGATAAAGAAGTTAATTAAACTTTTTAATCTTTGTTTAATTTTATAATATTAGTTTACATTTAAAAATACCATAATATTAAGTTTTTGAACGTAAAGAGTCACACTAAATTAATATTTTTAGTATATAACTACTATATATCGTATCTGTGTCATACTA
>JANIIA010000005.1:6858851-6870733 GCA_027478495.1 Erythroxylum alaternifolium | reverse complement strand
ATATAACTTATCCCACAAGAGTTAATTAATAATCCTACAAGAGTCTCCTTAGTATTTTAAATTGTCATAGATCCATCATTAATTGGCATGTCAAAATTGAGATGCCTGGAAATTAGTCCCAGATTACGTTATTTTAAAAAAGAAAAAGGAACACAACGAAAAGAAGGTTGATTTAGAGATGAATTGTGAAATTTATGTATCAAAATCTGAATTCTGTAGAGACTTTAACCTCTATTATTTCTCCCTTGTTTTTGTTGATGATTTGTATTAGCAGAAATTGACATTTTACCAACTCTATCAGTTCTATTTTCAATACCTGATTTTTGTTAGTAGAACCTGACTTTTTTTCAACTTTCTCCTTTTCTATTTTCAACACCTAATTTATGCAAATTTAACTATACAAACTCCTGTAACATTGTAATTATTTATTATTAGACTCACATACGAATTAAGGCTAGTAGCTAATAAATATAATAATCTAACTCACTTTTATTTGTAAAATTGTTTGTGAAAAATATGTAGGCTCACCCAAGAACTTATGGCCAAAAGGCACAAAATGGTATTAAAAAGTTTTTAAGTTAACTACTTTATGACTTGAATTTAAATTATTATCAAATAATTTATTTGAAATACGTACATAATATTGTATGTAAACATTTAATTAATAATGTTAGCTCAAGATTTATATTTAGCGATTTTGATGATAACTATATAATATTTTAAAATTCAAATTGGATTTATTTCAGCTTTAACGGATGTCTTTTATTTTTAAATTGTTTTAACATGATTTATCATTCAGTAGGCTCCTTTTGTTTAAGTAGGATCCTATCCCATAAAAGGCTTCTATCGCCTAACAAGCTCCTGTCATTTAAGACGCTTCATTGTCTGACAGACTCCTACTATTTTTGTTCGATAACTAGGATCTGTTTATTATACGAATTGAAAGAACTTGCAAATTTTTTTTTGTCACACACAATTCACCTTCCTCTTATGTGTGTTTGCTTTATCAAATACTTCACTAAAATTTCTGTATAAACTATATATTTTTGTTTAGTGAAATTTTTGCAATCTTAATTGATTCAAAAGAATATTAACATTTTTTTATTTTTGTTTCTAGAGCAAGTCTATTAATAAGTAATTGCATAATTTAGCACTATTGGTTTAATAATTTTATTAATTTTGTCTAGTTAATATGAAGTCCACTTTGGCTGGTGATAGCTACTTATTTCCACTTCTATATCAGGAATTCAACGTCCTCCATTGAAATTTACACATAGGCCGCTACTATTCTACCATCTGCTTCACTAAGAAGTGGCAATAAATAGCCAAAAACTGATTTTACTATCAAGATTCCATGACTTTTCTATCACCTGCAATCGTTGAGCAACTTGTCATAGACGTTTCGTACGAAGATTTGAAGTCTGGAACAAGTTCTTGGCTTGCCAGTGGGAAGTGGGTGGTTGGTGCACTTGAGGAATATAGCTGTTTCATGGCAAAATATGACAAGCTCTCACTATTGTTGAGTGTCCAACCCTACTTTGAGACTTTTGGTGATTGATTACGCCTTTATAATTCATAGGAAAGATAAACGAGTGAAGACAAGTTGAAAGACAGTTGGATGAAGCTCTTATGGGGTAGACATAACCATGTAGGGTGATACATAGCTGTGTGGATCATTCATATAAGTCTCTACAACCATGTGAAGAAAGATGTGAAGGGTAAAGATATACATGGTCGTGTACATGCCCATGTTCGTAATATACATGGATATTTATTTCAGTTCATATTTTACTTTAGGTACAAGTTGGAGGAACAAGAACCAAAATAAGTAAATTCACATTCTTGGCATCGTTCCATTGATGTTTGAAATTATTCGCATTTATAGAGCAAGATGGAGATCTATGGAGATGAGTTAGAGTGAAGATGGGACGAAGAATGAAAGAATTGGAGTTACTATGACTTACAAGACCATATATGGGAGCTTGTAACTTACTGGAAATATATACAAGCTCGAAAATATTGTTTCAAGCAACCCTTAGACTTACACGCCTATGTAAAGACTTGCATAATTGTGAGTTGTGTAAGTTGTCCGTGTATCTCTCTGGGATTGTGTAACTTTGCAATTTCTACCAAATTAATATATGTGGTCATTTACACACCTGTGTAGTTGATTGTGTATATCCATGTAACCTTAATTCTGCATATAAAAGGGCATTTATGATGCCAAAAAGGTTATGAAGAGATCAGAGATTCAAAGGAGGAAATTTTATTTCCTTTTTGAGAACTATAAGGAGCTAAACATTATCTTTCTAGTTTAATAGGGGATATCAAGGTTGATAAACATGTTTGAGCATTGATTAATCTAGTGATATTATTTTTCACTCTCTTTTAGGATTGACTATGTTATTTTATGTTTAATGGTTTAGATTTATATATGGATAATTTAGATAGGCCTACTATATTATTCATGTATGGACTCATCGCTAGGATCTATATTGCAATACGTAATCATTGTAACTTTGATTCACATGTAGTAAACTAAAGGTCGTGCATCATTAGGGATAATATGACATAGGTTAAATGACTTAAGCTTATGTGGTTATTGTGTTGATTAACCTGTTTTTCTATTTTGTAATGCAGTTGTCACACTAAATCTAGAGAGTTTCTTCTAGGTTGTCTGAAAGCTGACCTAATTGATGAACTTGTTTTCCCACAAAGAGTGGTAGCACATAGATGAAAATGAAAAGGATCTTTTAGAGAAGTATTGTCTGGCATCAAAGATAACAAGCATAAGGAAGGAAATTTGTGGCATAAATAAACATCATGGAGAATCCTTATACAAGTATTTTAAATTGTCATAGATCCATCTTTAATTGGTATGTCAAAATTGAGATGCCTGAAAATTAGTCCCAGATTACCTTATCTTAAAAAAGAAAAACGAACACATCGAAAAGAAGGCTGATTTAGAGATGAATTGTGGAATTTATGTATCAAAATCTGAGTCTCTCTTATACTCTATTTTTTTGATTGGTCTGTCTCTGTTGGTCGATGCAAAAACAAACATAAATTTTTTCTTTGTGCTATAAGAAGTAAGGAATTTAAGTCGTTACAAAAAAAAGAAAAATAATTAAAAAATGGCGTAGAGTAAAAATTGCTTTTTATTTTGCCACAATTTCATTTTCATTAATTAATTTAAAATTTGAATTCTATAGAGACTTTAACCTCTATTGTTTCTACCTTGTTTTTGTTGATGATTTGTATTAGCATAACGTGACATTTTACCAACTCTATCTTTTCTATTTTCAACACTTGAATTTTGTTAGTAGAACCTGACTTATTTTCAACTTTCTCCTATTCTATTTTCAACACCAAATTTATGCAAATTTAACTATACAAACTCTTGTAACATTTTAATTATTTATTATTAGACCCGCATATGAATTAAGGCTAGTAGCTAACAAATACAATAATCTAACTCACTTTTATTTGTAAAATTATTTGTGAAAATATATGTAGGCTCACCCAAGAACTTATGGCCACAAGGCACAAATGGTATTAAAAAGTTTTTAAATTAACTAGTTTATGATTTGAATTTAAATTATTAATTTATCAAATAATTTATTTGAAATACGTACATAATATTGTATGTACACATTTAATTAATAATGTTAGTTCAAAATTTATATTTAACAAATTTCATGATAACTATATAATATTTCAAAATTCAAATTGGATCTATTTCCTTGTACAGATAACATTATTTCTTCTTTTAAAAAGAAAATAAAATCATAGGAAAATTACTTCTTTTCTTGTAGGAACCTTCTTAGTAAACTTTCCTTATTAACATCCGGGAGGATCTTATCTTTTCGAACAATTAGCTCCAAAAATTTTTGTTCCAATAAAGATGATATTGAAAATTCAAAGTCAACTCAGAATTAAGATAAAGCAACAGCTAGTTGAACAAGTTGACTATTTAAAGAAGAGCAACAACACTTGCGAAGTAACAAACATACATAGAATTTGGAAACATTTAAGCAACATCTATATTTTTGAGAGTCATATCATTCTTATTGTGCCTTAGAAAGTGAAATTACTCTATCAAGAGAAAGATTGTTACTTGAGAACTTACTTTTGATTTTACATATTATTTTTCTGTGAGCATTTGGAAGCTTTTTATACACTTCGAGTATGGAATGTTGGAGAACTTTGAAAATTATGTGCTCGTGAGCTTGAAGAAGCTCATCAAATTACTACTTGGATTTTTTATAGTGAAACATTCAAGTTGGATACTTAGAGACTGGACGTAGGCTTGGGTTGTAAACTGAACCAGTATAAATTGACTGCGTCCTTCTTCTCTTTCCCTTTAACTTTTAAAATTTCTCATTATATTGTATGTGTGTTCTTTTTAGCAAGAGGCTCCTTTACTTTTATGAGAAGCTCTTTTTGTTTTCAATATGTAAGAGGTTCCTTTCAGTTTTAACAGGCGCTTTTTGTTTTAAAATTATTTTAACTAGATTTATCATTCAGTAGGCTCCTTTCGTTTAAGCAGGATCCTATCCTACAAAAGGCTCCTATCGCCTAACAGGCTCTTGTTGTTTAAAAAGCTTTATCATTTGACAGGTTCTTACTATTTTTATTCGTTAACTAAGATTTGTTTATTATACAAATTGAAAGAACTTGCGAATTTTTTTTTGTCACGCACAATTCCCCTCCTCTAGCATGTATTTACTTAATCAAATACTTCACTAAAATTTCTATACAGACTATAAATTTTTGTCTAGTGAAACTGTTGCAACCTTGATTGATTTAAAAGAACATTAACATTGTTTTTATTTTTGTTTCTAGAACAAGTCCATTAATAAGTAATTACATAATTTAACACTATTGGTTTAAGAATTTTATTAATTTTGTGTAGTTAATATGAAGTCCACTTTAAACCAGAGATTTCTATAAAGCCCTTTATGGTTGGCTGTTGATAACTACTTATTTGTACTTCTACATAAGGAATTCAAGGTCTTCCATTGAACTTTATAGGTCGCTACTATCCTTCCATTGAACTTTTACTGATATAATAATCATATGTACATTATGTTCGGTTCTCACTTAATTTTGTCATTTTTAACACTACTATGCAGTCAATTTTAACAACTCTCCCCAAACAAAGTAGTCAACACTCCGGTAGGGAGGCATATTCTACCAATATTTGAAGGAAATGTGCTTATGATTCTGATTTGTCCTTTTTATCGAACAGTGACATGGTAATACAATGCGCCAGGAGACCTAACAAAACACTGGTAAGAGACAATGTATAGTCTAGAAGCCATTTTACTATCAATAAACCGTAACTTCTTTATATCCCCCAAGTAAAGTAGTCAACATACTCGCTTAATCTTATATAACAAATTATGCAATAAGGGGAGCATATACACTGCAACAAACAAGTTCTTTCACGACGAAAATAAACTTAACTAAAAAAAGAGAAGTCGTCGCAAATATTATGTCATCGCCTAAATCGTTGCTGAATCCTGGTAGCAAAACAACATGTGTGATATTTTGCGTAATCCGTCGCCAAAACTTGTTTGCGACAAAAATATTTCGTCGGTAAAAATTATTATCGATGATAAGGAGGAATGTTGTATAAGGTTTTGTGTGATGTTTTTGTTTCGTAGATAGAAGTTTTTTCCTACGAAATTTTATTTGTAGGTATTTATGTTTACTGAAGATTTTATTTTGGTAGCAGAATCCTTTTAGCTACTAAGTTTTTCTTGTAGAGAAATACTTTTAGAGACGTTTCTATAAACATAGATAAAAACTTTTTTTGACGAATTGGACTTTGGTTGGTAATAGGAATTTGTGACAATTGTATTTTGGTATCCAAAAAATTTTAGCTACAAAAATGTGGTTGTAGCAAAACCTTATTACGGATGTTATTTATACGTAGTTAATTAGTTTTTGTGACGAAAATGTGCATATGATTATGATTTGTTTCTTATATAGAGGAGTGAATTTCTCTTGCTAATATAGTAATTAATACAATATGTGTATAGACCTAATAATTCTACTAAGATTTTTAGATGGACTATTCATACAATTTAGTCAAACTTTTACCATTTTTATAAATTGGTGTGGGGTAAAATTTGCTTTTTTTGCTACAATTTTATTTTCATCTATATAAGTCGAAAATTTTCTTTGGAATTTAAAGACTAGAGTTTCAAGGAGCCACTAGTCTGTATTGTTTCTCTTTTATTTTTGTTAATGATTTTTTAGTATAACGTGATATTTTAACAACTGTCTTCCATCTAATTTAAACACCTAATTTTATGCAAGTTGCTCTATACAAATTCATGAGTAACATTTTAATGGAATATCATTGGACCGACATATGAATAATTAATGCGAGTACAATAATCTAACTCATTTTATTTGTACAATCGTTAGTAAAAATATATAAAGACTCACCTAAGACTTCAGAGGTACAAGACATGCATTGTATTAAAAGTTCTTTAAGGTCACTTGGTTTGAGCTGTCGTTTGGCTTTAAAACCTTCACTTACCAAATGATTAATATATATAGCATTATTCATACTTCTGCTAATAAAAATGTGACACTCAATTTTGATTTGTTTCTTTCACGTTATGGTAATATATTTTTTGATAATTTAATTAGGACTATGCCACTTAACTAATTGCTCAATTAAAATTGATATATGAACCATTCATTTTTGTATAGTCAAACTTTTGTGACGTTAATTGATAATATAATAATTTTATTATAGTTTTATTTTTTATTCTAGAACAAGTCCAGTAATAAGTAATTACATAATTTAATACTATTGGTTTAAGAATCTTATTAATTTTGTCTAGTTAATATGAAGATTTCTATAAAGCCCTTTATGGTTGGCTGGTGATAACTACTTATATATTTCTACTTCTACATCAGGAATTCAAGGTCATCCATTGAAATTTATACATAGGCTGCTACTATTCTGCCTTCTCCTTCACTAATAAGTGGCAATAAATAGCCAAGAACTCATTTTACTATCAACAGTTCATGACTTTTCTATCACCTCCAATCATTGAGCTACTTGTCATAGACTTTTCGTAGGAAGATTTGAAGTGTGGAACAAGTTCTTGGCTTGCTAGTGGTAAACGTGTGGTTAGTGCACTTGAGGAAAAGGGTTGTTTCATGACAAAATATGACAAGCTCTCACTTTTATTAAGTGTTCAGCCTTATTTTGAGACTTTTGGTGATCCATTATGCCTTTATAGTTCGTAGGAAAGATGAACGAGCGAAGACAAGTCGAAAGACAGTTGGATGAAGCTGTTTTAGGTAGACACGACCATGTAAGGTGCTACACTACCGTGTGAATCAACTGTGTAGGTCTCTAGAACCATGTGAAAAAATATGTGAAAGGTAAAGACATACACAGTTGTGTACACACTTGTGTGCAAAATATACACGACTATGTGTAACGATCGTGCATCTCTCAATAACCGTGTACATACGTGATTTAAGTGACATTAAAAGAGACATGGTCATTTACACGACAGTGTATGTGACCGTGTATGACACAAAAAACCTAATTTGGGATATAAAATAGGAAAAGACATAGGCTTGTTGATTGAGAGGTGGAAAAACACCAAAAAGGGAAAGAAAATAGAGTGAGAGACCAAGTAGTTTATGAATCTCATCCTTGTTTGATTTATTTTAGGATTTGGTTGATAGTTTGTTAATTTACATATCAATTTTAGTTTCAAATCTAAAACTTTGTGAGATAACTTGTTGTGGGATAAGAGATCAAACTTTGTAAATACTTAATTGTGATTAGTGGATTTGTTTATCGATTTGGCTTGATGTTTTTTTCTCTACACTAGACGGTTTTTCACATAAATCTTGGAGTTCACTTCTTTATTAAGTTTTTATTCTCATACTAATAATATCTTATTAAACTTGAATAGCTTGCTTGGTTGTTGTTATTTGGTTGACATTTTAGAGAGCTGTATTCTTGTTCTTATTTTATTGTCTCTCCTAATAAGTGGTACTTGATCCATTGAGATGAAAGGTGGAAATAGCTCTACAGTTAAGTTAGCATTAACGAACTACTCTATTTAGAGGCTCATTATAAAGGACTTTCTGTATTACAAGGATCTATTTGATCTTATTGACATAGACAAAGGTGTGAAGGATAATGTTCCTTCAAAACCTAAGAATATGTCAAATAGAGAATGAGAAAAGATGAAGTGGAAAACTCTGGGCACGATTCAACAATGGATTGATATCAACATACTCAATAACGTGTCTCAGGAAACATATCCTTTTAAGTTGTGAGAAAAGCTAGAAGGACTCATGATCGAAAGACTACTCATAACAGGTCTCTCTGATTAAAAGGCTTGTGAACTTGAAGTAAAAAGAGGGAAAATCTGTTTCAAAGCATCTAAGTGATTTTTAGGATATAGTTAACAAGCTTACAACAATGAAGATTGTTTTGATGACGAGCTTCAAACCTTATTCCTGTTAAGTTTGCTACCAGATAACTGGGAGACACTAGTGGTGACATTAGCAATTTAGCTTCTAAAAGTGTGTGATCTCTTTAGATGTAATCAAAAAGAGTATGTTTAATGAATAGATTAGAAGAAAAGAGATGAGAGTTGATAATGTGCAGACTTTTATGGTGAAAAACAAGGGAAGGAGCAAGAGCAGGGGTCCTAAAGGGCATGGTGAGTCTAAGAATTGATCAAACTCTAGAAGTGACAAAGATATAAAGACATGTCACTATTGTGATAAGCCAGGACACATTAAAAAGTTATGCTATAAGTGGAAAGGGATCAAAAAAGCTGTCTCATCAAAATGACAAAGATGATAAGAGTACAACCACATTGCTTCAAGCATGGTTGATGAAGTGTCATATCATAACTCAATTTGTATAATCAAAAATATAACTCATTTTGTGTGATTATATTGATTCAAACATAAACTCACATCTTTAACTTAATTCGTGTAATCACATAAATCAACTTAAATTAACTAACCCATTATGTATATTAAGAAATCAATTTATAATATATAACCTAAATTATAATAAAGACTAATATTTAATTCAATATTTCTCAAATTTTAAACAATAACACAAACTTCAGTTTTGTATTGAATGATTGAATCCCGAATTTCCATAATCCAAACAAAACAAATGACAAAACACATCCAAAATTCCAAATTCTAAATAAGGTAATTTTATATAAAATCTTTAATATCATTCCTTAATTTACAAAATTTGGATAAAACAAGCACATCTGTCTGCTATCCTCAATTTCCAAATTCACAATTCACAACTATAAGTCACTCACACTATCATGCACACAACAACAACTTAATTATGAATTAATTCAACACTCAACATACAAGCAACACAACACAACACAACACAAATCAACATTCAATAGTAAACACACTCCACTGCACACCACACATTTCGAAATTTCAATTGTTTAAGGCTGAATAAGAATGGCTTATTTGCATTTTGCAAATTCAACCTTGAGGCTTGAATAGGCAACTGCACAAGCAAGGCGATTGGATGGGAGAGGTGACTGGTGATGCTAAGCGATGCGAGGTGAGGTGAGTCACACAACTGTAGTGCAGTGAGGTGAGGTAAAGGTGAGACAAGGAGAGGCAACATGATGAAAGGAGACTTAGGTGGTTGATAAGAGTAGATGCAGATCAAAGGCAGTTGAGTATGTGGTGGGGTGGTCAGGTTATGAGTAGGTTAAAGTGTTTAATTTTTTTTTAATTTATAGTTTTAGTCCCAAATTTTTTAAATATTATATTTTAGTCTAAAATGTTATTGATATTTCAGTACTAAGTAATGGTACAAAATTTGTGGGTACCGAACAATTTGTCGACCGACACGGTACCCACACCATTGATATAATTAGAAGTATCTTTTATATTTATCCAAAAATAAGTTACCTTTTAAAATAATCTTAAGAATATAATTCATAATATGACATAATATATTTAATATTTTATTAATAAATTTTTATAATGTGATTTGTTTGTTACAATGATAAGTGATTGATTATTGATATGCTTATTCTTTAATGCTTACTATTAATGTTATGTTATGCTTAAGATATTTATTTTAGTTCACATTTTTCTTTAGGTACAAGTTGAAGGGATAAAAACTAAAATTAGCTAAATCCACATCTTTGGTGCTATTCTAATGATGTTTGAGCTTATTTACAATCGTAGAGTAAGACGGAGATGAGTTAAGGAGAAGATGGGACAAAGAATTGAAGAATTAGAGCTACTATGTCTTACACGGTCATGTATGGGAAAGTGTAACTCACTGGAAACATGTACAAGCTCAAAAGTATTGTTTTAAGCAACCCTGAGGCCTACACACTCATGTGAAAACTTACACGACCATGTAGGTGGCTTAAATGGTTATGTAAGTTGGTTGTGTATCTTTTTGGAACTGTGTAACTTCGCGATTTCTACCAAACTAATATACATGATCACTTATATAGCCATGTAGCTAATCGCGTATAACCACGCAACTGTAATTTTGTACTTTAAAAAGGAATTTAAGAGGCCAAAAGGGTACGAAGAGATTATAGATTCAAAAGGAGGCATATTCCTTTCCCTTTTGAAAACTACATGGAGCTAAACTTCATCTTTTTAGATTATAAGGGGATATCAAGGTCGACGAACATGTTTGGTGTTGGACCCTATTTCTGAAGTCCAACTCTTGTAGAAAATCATAAGACTTGAGCTATTTCCAATAGAGAACACCTTGATCCTTAATTAGTGAAGTCTGTGTTTAATTCCAAGTAAATGATGGTTCAATAATATTGACTTAACTTCTTCTTTATATCGTCTGTGGTTAGCCCATCGTCTGTGTTTACTTATGGCCTAAGTTCTTTCGTCTGAGTTTGATCGTCTATAGTTGACTTTCATCGTCTAGGTTTGACCCCTCTCCTATCGTCTGTCTTTCTATCGTCTGCCTTTCTATCGTCTATCTTTCTATCGTTTGTCTTCCTATTGTCTGCCTTATGATGTGTCATCACAGATGATTCCTTACGTCTATGTTATGACGTGTCATCTATGTTCCTTGCGTCTGTGTTTCGTGAGTCTGGGGCGTCTGTGTGTGACGTCAGCACAGACCATCCCTTGCGTCTATATTCTGTGAGTCTGTCTTCCTTTGCGTCTATATGTGACGTCAGCACAGAAGATTCGTTTTGTCTGTGTTCCTCCTTTAGCGTCTGCCTTACTGAATGCAGACTTAACTCCTTCCAGACACCCTCATTGATCCAAATCCAAGGTCAGAAACACACAAATATAAGCCTCAACTGCTTCTCAAAGCCTCAAATTCATTGGATCAACTCATGCAACGTTAAAAACTTAATATTTATCATAATCATACGCAGAACATACATATATTTCATTCATCCTTTAACAAATGCTGGATTTACAGAGCTTTAATAACCTTACAGGCCACAATACATCAATACATTTGAATTAGTAAAGCTTAAAAAGTGGCTAAGGCCTTGAGTTCTCAAAAATCGAACTTAAGAGTACAAAAATATATGCAGGCTAGAGTGCTGCCCTAACTCTTGACTATTCACTCTCTTGTTCTTCAACTGGATGGGACAGAATTGGGAGGGGGTGAGCTTAAAGCTCTTGGGTAGCAGGTTTATCATTAAGAAACAAGTAGAAATCTATTTTCAAAACTTATTGAAATATGCAATTTGAAAAACCACTTGAAAAATTAGAACTTTGTTGTTTCTCAAAAACCGTATTCAAATAGAAAAATCATGCACAGCTATAAGTCATGTATGCATCAAACTTAAGAACACATAATCACATCAAAATGGTCAGGTTTGGTC
>JANIIA010000005.1:6834691-6853461 GCA_027478495.1 Erythroxylum alaternifolium | reverse complement strand
ACCAACACGAAACCCCAAAAATGACCGCCCAGTCGACCGCCGACATAGTACTTTGGGTGGTCAGGTTGGATTGTAGCCACTGTTCTAAGTCCCCCTGGTAGAAGGAGGCCGCTTGTAAACCAAGGGTCCAATTCTGCCAAAGTTGCCGAGCCCTGGAACAATCACGAAGGGCGTGCAAAGCGGTCTCTTCGTGGCCACAGTGTGGGCAAATACTATCAGAGGCTATATGTCGACGAACACACTGATGGTTTGTCAAAAGTTTGTTGTTGGCTAGAAACCACAGAAAGGCACGGATTCACTGAGGCCCTGGCCACTTCCAGATGATATGCCATAAAGGGGTTTGGGCCACCGAATCGGCCTCTGTAAGTAGCTTATAAGCCTAGTCGAGGGTGAATTTCCCTTATGGACCCGGACCCCAAACCAACTTATCGGCGTCTGCCTCAATAGCCGGAGGTCACACCGTGTCTAAGACCCTACATAAGTGAGCGGGAAGAAAAGGAGTGATCAAATCCCAAGTCTAAATGCAATCCTCCGCCACATACTCCGCCACGGAAGTGTACAACAGGCTGTTAGGAAGGGGTTGCGAAAGGTGATGTATCAGGGGACCCCATCCGGGTAACCAGTGTTCAAGCCAAAATTTGGTCCATTGGCTATTATCCAAGGTCCAATAAGCGCCTAGGCGGACATGATTCCACGTAGCCACCAGCTTGCGCCAAAGGGTCGAGGTCCCATTGGTATGTAGTGTGAGAGGGATATGGGGGCCGTGGAGTCGATATTTAGTCCTTAACACTTGAACCCATAAAGTGATGGGTTTGGTGAGCAGCTCCCACCCCAGCTTTGTGAGATAAGCATCATTGGTTGCGCGAATACATTTGATACCCAATCTGCCGTCTTTTTTTGTGCGACAGATCGTGTCCCAGTTGACTAGGTGGGTTGCCCTCTTGTCAGTGTGATTCCCCCAAATAAAAGCCCGCATTATCTTTTCCAGGTCATCACACAGATGTCGGGGTAATCTTACAGTTTGCATGGTATAGGGGGGAAGCGCCGAAAGCACAGACTGGGTAAGAGTAGCTCGGCCGACAAGTGACAAGGTCCTGGCTCACCACCCTGTTAGTCTGTGCTGTACTCTATCGAGGATGTACTGATAGGTATGCTTCGTGGTGTGCTCATGTAGCAACATGATGCCTAAATATTTGCCTAGATTGGTCGTGCGCTGGGTTTACAGGGAGCAACTGAGCTGCTGTGCGAGCAAACGCTGGTTTTGGCTTGATTCACTTTCTAGCCGGACATGCCACAGAAAGTCGCTAGGGTGGCTGAGATAGTGGCCACTTGTTCTGCCGAAGCTTCACCAAATAGGACAAGATTGTCCGCAAAAAATAGATTTGAGATAGCAGGCCCTTGACTAGTCCATTTGAACGGTTTCCACTGGTCGTGGTCCACCGCATGGGAGATAAGGTGGCCCAGGCATTCCAGGCAAAGGACGAATATGTAAGGAGACAACGGGTCCCCTTGTCGAATACCCCTGGAGGGTGTAAAAGGTTTGGACAGATGGCCATTCCACGCAACTTGCATTGAAACCGTAGTAATACACTTCATAATAAGATTGAGCAACGTAGAAGGGATCCCGATATCCTGTAAAGTCTCTTGTATGAAAGGCCAATGCAGACGATCATAAGCTTTTTCCAAATCCACTTTTATCGCAAAATAGCCAGTCTTACCCTTCTCTTTCCTCATGGAGTGGATGATTTCCTGGGCAATGATGATATTTTCAATGATATGCCTCCCTGGGACGAAACTGCATTGGGTTTGTGCGACTAGATGATGGAGATAAGGCTTGAGCCGGTTCATAATAACCTTCGAAATGGTCTTGTACAGCACTGAACAGAGACTGATGGGCCGAAAGTTTGTGATATACTTTAGGGAGGGAACCTTGGGTAGGAGGACAAGAATGGTACGGTTCAATTCTTGTTCCCAAAGTTCTTCCCAGAAATTTTTTTGCAAAAAGGAGACCACCTCAGTGCCCACCTTATCCTACTGAGACTGAAAAAATAACAGCGTGAACCCATCGAACCTTGGGGCTTTGTTTGGGTTCATTCCAAAAATGGTTGCTGGGACTTCAGCCACACGGACCGGTTGCGCAAGGACGGTAAGTTGCGCCTCAGGTAGGCGAGGGAAGGCTCCGAGGGTGGCAGTGGTCCGTGGGAGCCCAAGATCAGCGGTGTAAAGTTGCGTGAAATAAGTCCAAACCAGAGTACGTAATTCATTGGCATCATTGATTTCCTGATCGTGTTGATCAAAGAGGCGCTCCACCGATAATTTCTTCCTTTTGGTTTTAGTAACCTTATGATAATATCTAGTGTTGCGATTGCCCTGTGCTATCCAATCACACCTGGCTTGCTGATGCCAATAAATTTCTTCCTCACACAACACTTGACCCAGCTCCCCACTAAGTTTTGCTTCCAAATCGAGCAAGGATTCAGACTCCGTTTGTTGCATAACTTGCTGGATGCCAGCTAAGCGCGCCTGTAGTCTGCATCTGCGTCTGCGATGGAAGATATTCCCAAACACTGTTTTGTTCCAGAGTTCGAGACGACTAGAAAAAATTAATAAAGAATTGGCAAACGAACTAGTTGGAGGAAGCCAGCAGTCCTCAACCAGTTGAGGAAAGTCTGCATAGGTAAGCCAAACCGCTTGAAACCGAAAAGGGGTTGGGCCGACAAGCCACCGAGCTGTTCGAAAGAAATGTACCAGTAAGAGCCTATGATCAGAGCCCAGAAACGGAAGATGGTGGTTAACCGTAAGTGGGAAGAGGTCCAACCAATCTGACGAACTGAAAACCCGGTCTAGCCGAGCTTGGACATTTCCCCATTGCCATGTGAACCTGGACCCAACATAGCCCAAGTCATGCATAGCACTCTCGTGAACCCAAGCGCGAAAAGCCTCGCAAATCACAGCCGTACGTGGGGACCCCCCTTTTTTATCGGAAACTGTTAATTTGGCGTTGAAATCCCACCGACAATCCAGGGTCGAGTGACTGACTGGCCGATCTCTCGCAACAGGGGCCACAAGAATTGTCGGGACGTTTGCTGCGGACTGGCATAAATAGCGAATAATTCGAACGAACAAGACTCGTAGTCTATGAAGGCATGAATCAGTTGGTTATGCGCAACTTTGATCGAGACGGTAAAATCTTTTTTCCAAAGCAGCCAAATCCTGCCAGTAAATCCATTGGCATCGACACGAAAGGTAGAGTCAAAGTCCAGCCGGTTGATGACTGCTTGTGCTCGGTGGCCACTAATGCGAGGTTCCACTAATATAATTAACCCCAGACTATACTGCCGGATGTAGTTTCTGAGAATGGTTTGGAACCGGTTGCCCCCGGCCCCTTGACAATTCCAAAAGAGTATCAACATAAAAATCAGGGAAACGGAAATCAGGGGCCCACGGTCTGGGGTTGGTTCGGGAGAACGGCCGACTCTATTCTGGGGCAGTTATTCAGGGTTGGGGTCACAATGACAGTGTTCGACCGGTGCTCATCTGAAGAGTCCATCATTCGGGAATCGCTTGCCTCCCGATCCAGGGGTTCGGACGGGGGGAGGGTGGTTACGGTTGCTGAGGATGGCGTACACTCCGCTGAGCGCTCAATACCGTCCATAGGTTGATCTTGGGCTTCCGCAGTGACGACTTGGCCCTCAATAGGCTTCGCACATAAGACTTCCTGGTGAGAGTGGAGTGTTACGACTTTATACTGGGCCTGGTGGGTGGGTTAGAGGGGGGCCGGAGTAACTGGTCCAGAAAATTGGAAAATATGTTGGGTTGGGCTGGGAGGGACTGTAGCTGAGTGGGCCACAGATTTGCCTTGCCCAGCTTTATTCTGCTGGGTCCGTAGCCTATGGGACTGGAAGACCAGCCCATTAGCAGGCCTGCGGTTTCCAGTCTTAGCCCGACCCTGAAGTTTCTGTGTAGGAGATGGCGTCGCCTGGGACGGGGCAGCGTTAAAACGCAAAGCAGACGGCGCAGATGCTTCGTCCTCACTATGCAGCCCTCCAAATCTGGAGCCTCTTGACCCGCCGACTTCGTGTGACAGATTCGCAGGTGACTGTTGGGGGACGGTCTGTTTTTTCAACCGTTGGACTTGGATCCACGAATCGAAGTCCGACTCCGATGGTGCACCAGTTACGGATGCCTGTAATGCGCTCGTCTCGCCAGGGTTAGCGTGGCTTGCGCTCCTGCAGCTGCCGATGTGGTCCTGGTTGTCGCGACGACGCTGGCCATGGGGTTATGCAGGGTGGGGGGAGGTGCCGGTGTCATGGCCAACCATCCCGCATCGATAGCATATTTGGGAGAGGCCTTCATAAGAAATTCGAATCGTCTCTCCGTCGAGGTCCACAGTCGTGCGAAGTGGGGTGCTAAGATCAATGTCGATGGCGATCCGGGCAAATTTGCCCCTTTGGGTTGTCAAGGTAGCCTCGTCAATTTTGACTATGTGACCAATCAAATTACAAATGATGCCATTTAAAATGAGATGAAATGACTGCTGCCTTCCTGTTTCTTTAGACCATACCCATTTACTAAGTCAATAAATACATTAACAAAGAACCAGTAAGTCAAATTTAACTGACAGATATTTATTAAACGTGGGACCTTGATGGACATGTATTTAAAAAAGAACCAGCATCTAACTGATAAGTATTTATTAAAGGTGGGACCTTGCATGGACATCAAGAAAGGTGCTCAACGTTGGAAAAGAAACTACATATCGTCTACTAAAGAAAACAGTGAAAAAAATGATTAATATTGGGTCTTTGATAATAATACAACAAAAATTTATTGGCCGTACATCGTCAATTTAAAATCGTCGTATATATAAGTTAAATGACAAGATTAGATTACACAGTTATTCGCTAGTCAATATATTTAAACATGTTGGTGAGCTCCAAACCACAATCACCCATTCATCGAATTCATCAGATCCTTCGTATTTATGTAAGCAAAAGTTTTGAGCTTCATTTATTTGATTTTCATTATGTTGTGTAAAAGATATCAACAACCTGTTTTGCATTTTTTTTTCTTAACTCGTCGCTCAATAACAATAAATGTAAATTTTTTTATCTGCACTTTTAAGCATATCTTCAACTTCTCTCCGAATGCATATTAGAACAATCCTATCCTTAGCAAATCCTAAAATTGAAGAATCACATAATAAAATCCTTTGGAATGTGGGATACAAGTACATAAATAATGGAAAAAACACAGATATATTTTTGTCGTGTTAGTGGTGTCTTACTTGATTTATGTCTTTTTTCAAATTGATTTTTTTTTAGGTGTTGTTGCCCGGCCATGCATTTGTTTTATATTATTGAGGTATGTTTTTACTTTTTTCTGATAAAATATTATATCAAGTTTTACTCTATTTGTTTGGCTTCGATATTCTTGGATGAAATTTTGGTGTGTTTATTTTTTCTACAATTCTTCTAAATGTCTTTAAGCACATTTAGCCTATGCGTACAAATTTTTTTATTGTTTTATTAAATAAGCTATTTTCTTCTCATATATTTGGGTGGTATCTGCAACTACTTTTTAATATATCAAATTTTCTAGCTGATGGTACTACAATTATTATTTTGTCAATTTACACTAGAAAATATGATTAAGGAAACTTATCAATAATAAAGTTATTGGCAGAAGATAAGAATAGAAAAGAAGAGTTAACTATATATATATATATAATATAATATAAAAACAAGTTAGAAGTTCTCCAGAAACGATTCTTAATTTTTTAATTTATCATTTCTAGATAATGTTAATACTTTAATAATTTATTAGATTCAAAAATTTTCAATTAACGTGGAATCTGCCCTGTAGTCATGCAGCATTAATTTCAACTTATTAAAATTTGAAAAACTGAAACTTTTGCATTAGTTCTTCATCCTGGTCATTAGAAACCCGTATTTAAGCCCCAAACATAGGACTTAAATCACACTATCACATTATCTAGCCGACAAAATCTTTAAAATTATTCCAATAACATTTTGAATTAATCATAAGCTTTGAAATCATCTATTATTTTATTAAAAAATAAAATTTTTCCAAAAATTAAATTAACATATAATGTCTTTTAAATTTACAAGAAATTAGTCATTTTTAGTAAATATATGATTTTATAATAAAGCTATTACAAATAATTCTAAAATGTATTTATTTTAAAAAATGATTTTAAGTTTAAAAGTCATATGAAACTTTTCTATAACAATTAAAATGTCATATAAAAGTCAAGAGATTAATATCTATTTAAAAAAAGTGAAAATTTTTATTTTTATTTAAAAAGTTAAAATTTTTAATTATTGTTATGATTTTATATCTTATTTATAATTTGATAATTATTTAATAATTTAATAATATTATTATCAAAAATTAATTATAAACTATTATTTTCAATGACTTCTTAAATTGTATCGTTAGAGATTTGATAAATTAAAGTGATATAAACATATCAAGAGTGTTGTATATATGATATTTTTGTTTCAAAATTATTAATTTCTTTTGAACTGAAAATTTATATTGAATCCAATAACTAAATTGCATAAATTTATGTTATATATTAAAATTTACCAACATAGTATAAAATTATTTTAACCTAAATTACCATTAATTACTTAAATTTATTTGCAAAATATAATTGTTTAATATAGAATTAAATTGTACGCATATATAAAAAATTTATTATATAATTATACAATGAAGAACAACAATTACATGTTGATAATTTTATCTTATTCTGTTAATTTATGGCTATATTTTTTCTTCATTTTCTACAAGATCTTTTTATAGGGTGTATACTTGTTGATTGTTTCTCCCTTAGTTTTAGGCTTATCTACTTTCGGAGATGGATAGAAATGCCAAAAGACATAAAAAGTATGTTGAAATGCCAGAAAATAAAAAATGTGACCTTCTACAACGACGCCGAGAAGCTTATGTTGCAAATAAGAGTAATGCTGCTCTTTTTTTTTGTCGTAGAAATAAGAGGTCTAAAACTAATCTGTCCAAGATGACAAATAATTTTATCGACCTGATTCGTTTATAGGAGAATGTCGATGTCAACTAGTTTGTGATCAACCTGTTAATTCTACCATTGATAGCATTATTGCAGATGATCAACTGTTTCTTCATCCTTCCAGTAGTCAATTGGTACAAAATCCACCTACTGATTTTTGCGTGGATCATGTCAGTGTGAATCACTCTTCTCTTCGACTACGGGAAGTTGTTGTTAGGATTATATTTGTTTTGGCATTTTATTTATTTTTAATTGGACATATAATATTCAAGTGTTGGAACTAAAATGGAACACTTGGATTCAGATTTACGTGGGATTATTTGTTTAGATGACTGTGGTTTAAATGGTTAAAATAGTTACAAAAATCTGGGTATTATTTTCCTAGTTGGTGTGGAAGTCATCTTGTAGTTGGTGTGGAAGTCCTCTTGATTGAAGCCACGTGTATGCTGTTTTTCTCATGAAGGATCAGATTATTCTCCTAGTTGGTTTAGAAGTCTTCGGTGTTGCAGATATATGAGTGGAGAGATCATCAGGTGTTGTAGAGTTTTAGTGGAATAGTGAGTCACGAAGTTGGATTGCGTGACAGTGTTGATTTTTGTAACTTCGTAGTTTTCTGCAGTGTGCGTTTTTTTTGGAGTGTTGATTATTCTCTTGGGTTGAAGGTTGTGTGACGTTGGTGTGATACTTCACTTTTCCTTTAGGGTGTGCGTGTTGATTCTTTTAGAAAAAGGAAGTGTAGTTGTCGTTTTTGTGGTGTGAGTTCTCTTCAAGTGAGTGTTGCGCAGTTATTCTTCAAGGTGTGCGGAAAAATTGTTCTTGTTGTTTCTGCGTAAGTGCTGCGGTGTGAAACAAGGGCACACTCGTCTGGTCCTTCTCTTCTACGTGAATTCATCATCTTCCCACTCCTTCTGAAGGCTTGGCAATTCGGCACTGTGACACTAGAAGAGAAGAAATTAATAGGGAAGTTTCTCTTTGTTGATCTCAAGTAGTTTGGTATTTTGTTTTCTGTTGATTAATTACTTGAGATAATTTTTATGCGTTATTACATTGAGTGAAAGTAGAAAAGATAAAATCGTCTGTTGAGGTTAACACGAGTCGGTCGTGTTATTGGGTGTGAAAGTCTTTTACGGGTAGTTAGGTTGTGAGATAGCTGCAGATATTGAGAGAAGATGTGTTGGACCAATTCTGTGTAATCGTATCAAACTCCTGTGAAAGTGATTAAGCTGGGTGAGGGCCCTGCAGACGTAGGCCTAGTGTGCCGAACTGCGTTACCAAATATTGGTGTCTTTATCATTTTTGTTTTGCTTGATTTTATTTTCGATCGTGCCAAAAGACGTTTGCGGAAAATAGAGAATTAATTAACCCTCTACAATTTTTCAATAAGATTAAACGAGTACGTTGACAACTTTAATTGGGGGTTATAAAGTGTTTAGTACTTAAGATATATGATACTTGTGAAGTATTAATTAAAGATATTCATTACTCTATGCGTGAGTTGATATTTGAGTTCAAGATGATAAGGATATAATTTTAGAAGTAACTCCTAATTAAAGTTTATTTACTTAGAACAATATCATTTAGGATTAGAAAGGTTCTAATGTAACAATGGTTGTTAATTCACCCATAATACATTTTTTATTTAGTGTAAATGATTAATTGGATCATCAAGTGATTTTGAAAGAATTTCTTTGCATTATTCAAGATAGTAATGTATTGCAGAACATTAGAGTCATTGGGCATGCATAAGGAGCTAATGTCTCATCAAAGATCTAAGAATGTATTAGGCAAATTTTCTTAATTATGATGATAATTAAGATAGGAGTCGTAAGACTTAAGCAAACACTCACTATAGAGAAATTTGTAGAATTCTCTCATTCAGTCAGTAGTAGAATAATCGTCATATGGTGATATGGTATGAGATACTTAAATGATTGACTTAGTGCAAGTGAGAGATTGTTAGTTTATGTCCTACAGCTAATCGCTTTGTTGTAGTTTAGTGACAAATTATTTAAAGACGTTATTTATTTTGTACATGTTTAGATGTATATGATAAAGTCTATAAAATAATTGTACATTACAAATGAAATTATGGGATTATAATTATGCGATTCATATTACATTTATGTATTATTCTTAAATGTTCATAGTCATTGTTCTATTAAGATTGGACATTAATAGAACGTAAAAAGACTATCATACATTGTATTTTTCCTTATGAAGGAAGTAGTCAATCTCATAGGTTAACGTATAGAGATACGTAAACAAACGTGTGAGTGCTTGTTAGAGAACAAGTTTACAGAACAAACCCGATATGAAAAATCTATTTAGAACATTACTTATATATCTATGAAATTTTCATTGTGATGTTTTTTTTGAAGGAAATTCTCATTGTGATGATTGTATAAGTGATTCTTTGACTTGAGGTCATCAAAGTTATCTTGTATGGGAATTGCTATATTTTGATACTGTTTATGATCTATTTAATCATGGGTTGTTTAATCGGTAGTCATTGGATGTAGCATGAACTATATGGAGATAGTTGTGTGATCAAAATAAGATTCATCACCCTAAAGTAATTAGGGTAAATGTTTAGTTGTTCTAGATTAGTATTAATTCAGGAAATCTTTGGCTAAGATGAAATGATGCTTTGTAAATAGTTTACAAAGATCATTAATTGAATCGATAGCTAATGACGGAGAACTAATATGATTGGACTCAAAATAGAGTAGGCATTAATTCCATGCTCTATGTCTAGTTGGAACATTGGTTGATAAAATGATTAAATTATACAGAAAAATCATGCAAGAAAAAAGATTAATCGAAACCATTTTGACATTTCTAAATATTTGAGTGGTCATGATGCGTTGCTAGACGCCAATCTTGATTTATGATTGTAAATTGTTTAATTGAAGAATTAAAGATAAATTAAAAGGAGTTTTAATTTATCTAATTTAAATTATGAATTAGAATTATAATTTATAATCATTGCCAACATATTTGGGAACCTAATGGGTCTCACATATGTAATGAGTTGAACAGAGCAAAGTTAATTTAATCAAGTTGAATTTTGATTGTAAAGTATGAGAAACTTTATGATTAAATATGAGATATTTAATAAATAAGGATTAATACGAGATATTGAAATTTATATGGACATAATTGGTATTTAATTAAAATTATTTGTAATTCTAATTAAAGTTTAATTGAAATTAGTTAATTTTAATTAAATTACTAAAACATCATAAGCTTATTACAAATAGGCTTAAGTTCTATAGAGCTAGTACTTCATGCTTAACTCTCTCTATAAGAGTTACATAGTTTTCTCAATTTATTATATGGATACCGTTATAGGTTGAATATTTGTGCGGCTACGGTAGTTAAAACATATCAGTTTCGGGAACAATTCGAGAGATACGATAAGATAAAGATTAAGCTTCGGAATAAGGTACGAATTAAGTTTCCGCTTTATTATTATTTGTGTTAATCATTTTATAGAATTAAAGAGATCTTGATTTTTGAAAAATCAAAGTCACAAAAAAGTTTTGTGATTATTCCGCTACGGTCGGGATCGAATTCCAACTTGATTTCACAACATAAAGAAGTCATGGTTTGTTGATAAATGGCTTCCTGACTATATGTACATTGCCACTTACCACCGAAGAAGTGCATTAATTAGGGGCCTATATTATTAGTTGTCTATGCACATTGCACCAGTTACTATTTTACTAAAAAATGTCACTATTCTATAAGAGAGACCATTTGGAGCGTCGTTTTGGCATGGTCGTTCTTAGCATATTCTGCCATATTGTTTCCCGCCCATCGCATTTTATAGCGAGGGCTTACTACCATCACTGTGGGCACTATTCAAACATGTTATTCCTTTCAATTTCTTCACTATTATATTTGTCATCTCAATTAATTCTCATTCATTTTATGATTTTGCATGTTGTAAACATATAACTAATAATATCAAACTCTTATCTTCTTTAAAACCTGTTCCTCCTAATTAACATCGATCCACAATGCAAAATGGTACTAAAATGAGCATCACTCGTACTAGTCAAGCATCTATAGCTAATCTTAGTCTTCTTGAAACCTCCCACATCTGTAACTTGGCTCTCACTCTGATCTCTTTTGGTCAGCTATATGAAACATGATTAAATGTTAAACTTTATTCCTCTGGTTATCAAGTACAGGATTTGAAAACAAGTTAGATTCTTGGGACAGGTCACAGGTAGGGTAGATTATTTGAGATTATTTCTCTTCTTTTTCCTTAAAACTTCTGTTTACTATTCAACCACTAACTCTCCATTCACCAATAGCATCTTCATCTTAGTCATGCTTCAGTTAGTAAAATTCACCCTTTAATTTCTCTTAGACTATTATGATCTACAAAATTTAGGTCGTTTAAATGCTTAGTTTGTCAACTTGCCAAACAACTTGAAAAATTGAAAGTATTAAAAGTTTCGCAAATTTTTTGGTAAACTTTTTTGGCACGAAAAAAAAAATCAAGCCAAGCGAAATAACAAGAACACAAAAAATTTGTTAACGCAATTCGACACTTCTTGCCTACGTCTGCGGGGCTCTCACCTGGATTAAATCTTTCACTGAAAATATAATAAGTTTACTCAAGACTTTACAGAGCTTACTCCACTCACTCGTGAAACTATCTCTCTAACTCACTACTTGTGAAAGATTTTCACACCGATAACACGACCGACTCGTGTTAATCTCATCAGAGAATTTTTTTAACTATTTTCACTCAAAAACAATCAATAAAATAACTCAAATATTTAACCAAATAAGAACTTAACAATAAAATACTTGAGATAAAAAGAAAGACTTCCCTATGTCGGAGACCCACTATGTTTTCTCACAAAAAAAAAAATGACACAACCTAGATGAAGATGTCTTGAAGAAACTGAGCCACTTCATGTCTATAACACCATATAAGATATTCAACTTTTCACGTCTCCTTGGAGATAGACTTCTGCTATAGAAAGAAAAAATGTGGACAACACACTCTGGAGAATTTTGGCAATGGCTCCTTCACGTCAACATGTATGAAACCTCACACAAACAAAAAAAAGCAATTCCAATGACCAGAACAAGCCAGCCAAAATGATGCACACCACCTAACTTCGTTTCAGCCTCTAGCCATGTATTGCATCAGCAGCAACAACAAAACTCCCTCTCATCAAACTTGCCAACACACACACGTAACTTCAGATACGCAAACTTCCATTCAAACCAGAACATCTACCGTAGAGTTAAGATAAGGATAAATCTCTCAGCTGATAAGAGTCCCACGTCAATTCAAATATAAGAGTTTCACTTCAACTGCTTCAGTAATTTTTACCTCATCAGTAACATCCCAAATACTCACATGTCCAACCATTTTAATAATTAATTTTGTATGTCCAATTAAAATGTCAAAATAAAAAAATATATATATATATATATAATGATTCTATTTCAAACAATTCTTTCGACTTAATTCATTATGATATTTGGTTCCTTCCTCTATTTCTTCAATCAATAGATTTCGATACTTTGTATTGTTTAAATGTTTAGCTTGTCAACTTGCCAAACAACCTATTTTGACCTTTAATGATAATGATTCTATTTCAAACAATTCATTCAACTTAATTCATTATGATATTTGGGCTCCTTCCTCTATTTCTTCAATTTCGATACTTTGTATTATTTATTGATAATTATTCTCATTTCACATGGATTTTTGAAACATCATTCTAAGTTATCTGAAACTTATATTACTAATAAGTGTATATTTTGCATATTTATAAGGGATAAATTGTCTTTGAGCTTTATTCTTGAATTTATACCTAATAATCATTGATTTAATCTTAGAAATTGCATGAAGGAATTAAAAAAGAAGCATAATATGTGCACTAAGAAAATAAACACACCAAATTTAGTCAAAGAGATAGATTAGACTATTGTAATAACTAATTTATTAACTTTCTTAATAAAATTGATTAGGTTAATTGTAAAATCTAGATGTGGTAATTACTTAATTAGATATAGATGTGAAACCTTAATAGAAGGTACAGATATCTTAGGTTAATCGTTATTTCAACTCTGATAATTAATATTGCTTGATAGTTGAAATTCTTCACAAGTTGACCCTAAAACATTAGAATTTTATTTATATTAATTCCTTTTTTATAGTTAATTAACTTAATTTTGTTAGTTTAGTAAAGTAGTACTTTTATAAAATCTTATTTAATTTAATTTTATTACTTTGTTAGGATTAATAAATAAGTAATTAAATAATCTTTTGAGGGAATTATAGCTTGGAATATTCCAGTTTTAAACTTATTATATTTAATTCTATGCACATGTAAAGTCGGGTGATAAATTACATTCTCTAATATGTTCATAACTCAATTTTCTCGTAAAACATTTTTACATAAATATCTTATATCTATTATTTTAAAAACATTTTTACATAAATATCTTATATCCATTATTTTAGGGGTTAATCTACAAATTAGTGCATTGTAAGTTATATATATTTAAACGTCAACTGAAACATGATTTATGTGCAACTGGAAGGTAGTACATAAACTCTAAAACAATCTTTGAAAAATTTGTGCCTGGCTTCTAGATGATCACATTTGTCAATTATTCTTATAATACTCAATCGTCTGTAAATTTGTTAAGTTATCAATTTGCACTTATTTTATACTTTATTATCTTTAATGTGTTGAAATTATTATTCAAAATTAAGGGAATTATCTTATAATTGTTTACAGAAGATTTTCAATACCTTAGAGACGAAATTAAATTAAAAAGATGCAAAAAAATGAAGAAAATTCGAAATTCTAAATCTGGCAGTAATTTAGTGACTAGACGTGGCGACGTGCAAAGATGAAGACAGATTCTGCAGATTTTGTTTCCAAGTTCTAATTTGAGATTTTCACAATCTTTAAAGATTATATTGCCATCTTTTAAAGGGATTGACTACCTGAAATTGGGAGATACGTTATCTGCTAAATATCACAAAAAAAGGAGAGAACGAAAAAGCATAAAAGAGAAAGATTTTTACTGTTCACGCAGCTTTTGTTTTTTAGGATAGTTTACACTTTTCTGCAGCTTTTTCTGCAAGTTTTTCGTTAGGATAGTTTTCGTTTCCTCTATAGAATTTTCTTCCTTTCTTTTTGTCAGCATAGGATAGGAGTAGTGTGACATTTTTCTGCATTTTCTTCTGATTTTTCGACAGCCACTTTAGGAGTAGAGTTCTACGTTTTTTTATGCAACTTTTCTTCTTGCTTTCGATATCTATAGTTTTTCATTTTTCTGCAGTATTTTTCTATATGTTCTCGGAATTTCTAGAAAGACTTAGGATGGAGACAATATATTTGTTATTTCTTTTATGTTCAATTCTATTATGAGTAGTTAAATCTTTTTCTTGGTTTACATAATCCTAGTTATTGAACTCTGAATGTTGTGAGACTTTTATTTTTTTGTTTCAATTAATTTATCAGTCAAGTATTAATTATTTTTCTGGGTCATTATTTGATTGTTTGATTTTATGACTAAGTGCGCAACTAGTTTGTGATTTTATTCAATCAATAGCTAGATTAAACAAGTTGACGTTTAATTCTTTTAATCAAAAGTAGCGACTAGAATTTTTGTTTACTAAATTAGGGACAGAATTCTAGGAAAAATAATTATCTAGGCTAAATATACATCGTATGTATGTTGTCTAGTTCGTCGATTTTCTTGATTCGTAAAGCTATTAATTAATTCAATCTGAGATCGTATCCAGGTTATTAATTAATAAGAGTTAATTCAAATACATGTTTTGGCTAACTAAATATAAGAGAAAATAGGTAGAGAAATTTACCACGACGAATGCTTAACTGATACATTGGTTATTTTTATTGTCGATGATCAACGCAAGTTCAATAATGAAGGAGACTGAAAGCCAAGATTCATTTTTATTGATTGTCGAATTATCATTGTTTTGCTATTTGTTATTTTTCAATTCCGTATTCCATCTAAATTCTGTTTAACTCGTAATTTAAATTTAAACCCCCCATTTCGTTACTTTATTTTAGTTTTAAACTTGCTAACCTTTACTGTTAAAAATTCCTCGTGGGAATGATATCTACTTACCACTACTACATTAAATTGTATTAACGAAAGTGAATTCTTTTGAATTTGGTTGCAGGCGACAGCAGTAACAAAATTGTTAGAATATTCTTCTCTTTTCGTATGTACCAAGCTTACGTTTATGCTCCTGTCTATTGTACGGGTCATTAAAGTAACTATATGTTATTTAATTAATATTCAATTCGAATTTACATACTTCATTTCTATCATACAAAATGTATTATTTATTGTAACAAATATTTGTCAAATAATTTTAAATTAATTTAAATAAAATTTTTTATATGATATATAAATTATTAATTATTACATAAATATCTAACACCAAATAGTAAATTTTTTACATGCTAAAAAAGAGGTTGACCATTATATATTGTAGATAAAGATATGATCCGTAAATAAATGTATACTTTCTTTTAAAGAAGTGTCAAATATGATAAAAATGCCACAATAATTATGTTTTTTTCAATTTTAGTATATACTTTTAGATAAATACTCGTCCATTCTATTCTAATTATTGGTGGGGTTCACTACAATTGAGTTCATCCTATATAAGATTTTATTTTACTCGTTTAAAATTTTTAAAATTTTTAAAAATTATACTATCAGAAAAATCATTAACCCCACACGACCCTCGTCTCAAATATGCTTCCTCCAAATTGAAATTAGATTTTTTTGGTAGAAAATATTACGTAATAGAATCTTTACGCTCAAATATAAAGAAGTCATTGAAACTTTTTATTGAAAGCTAAAGTTTAAACGAAATTTCGAAAATTGAAATTCTAATTATATATTAGGAACAAATATTATTATAGTAATAAAATATGTATTTGTTAATAAAAATGTTAGCATATATCTCTAACAAACTGATCTCAAAATTTCCCTTTTTAGGTCTAATGTGCATGTGTTTATATTTATCATCCTTTAACTTACGTAAATGTGCGCATCTGAAATAAATGCAAATAAAAAGTATAAAAGAGAAATATAAAAAGAGCATGTCATTTGCTGAAATATAAGTGAGAATTTGTCCCACGTGGAAAGAATATATGGCCTTGAGCATGCATATAAGCCTAATGAGTTACTCATCCTAGTATTAATTAGTTTTAGATCAAACCTCATTTGGTTTTGTATGTGCTCAATTTATTAGGCCTAATCATATAAAATTTAACATGATATCAGAGCAGATTGCTCTGGGTTACTCGTTACCACCTCGTTGCGATAAACTGTGTCACGTGTTGGGTCGTAAATTAGCTCACGCGTGAAGGGGGCGTATTGAAATATAAGTGAGACTTTGTCCCACATGGGAAAATATATGGCTTTGAGTATGCATATAAGCCTAATGAGTTACTCCTCCTGATATCAATTAGTTTTAGGATGGAACCTTATTTCAACTTGTATGTGATCATTTTATTTAGGCCTAATCATATAAAATTTAACATCATTTTCTTCTCCTTAGGAAATTGAAATAGAATCGTTAGACCACCTAATTGATGGTTGGAATCCAACTTCTCTTTAACTCTATTAAGTAAAGCTTGAAATTAAGAATAAGAAATTCAACTATAAATTTTTCCCTTCCAGTTTTCACGAGATAAGGTGTTAAGACCATAAATTCTTACTGTATAAAGTAGGAATAAGCAGCTATCATCGTCCAATCATAAAGATTTTTTAAAATGATCTTGGCCATCATTAAATTATCCTTCTATATTTTAAATTATTATGATGATATATAAAAGTAATTTAATTCAAGCAAGTTTTATGGTTCGATTTGGAACTTGTTTAATGGTATGTTAAAAATTTTATTATTTTAAAAATATTATAAAGTTGATTAAGTGTAATTATACAAAAACAAATAGTTCGAATAAAGAATTTAGTCAAGTAATTGATTAATAATACATAAGCATATTTATCTTATATTTTGCTTGATTATTGCATTTAGTGGTTACTCTTTTAAAGGTAAAGAGATAGATACTTTAGAAAAATTTTTAATTTTTACAAAAAAATTCTTAAATTTTGATTAAAAAACAATAAAATGCACAAGATCTGAACGCCACACTACTAGTGCCACTAAAATGCTACTTGCATGATGATTTAACTCAGATTTTAAACTAAAGTAATCAAATTTGACTCAATTTGATAAATTATTATATTTATTTTAAATTATTATTTAAATTCAAATTTAATTAGTTAGAGTTGATTTAAGAGAAGAGTTGAGTTGAGTTGAGTTACTATATTAGTAATATTTAATTAGTTTATATCTGAAATTTATAATGCATGTATTTTATTGTTAATTTTTAATTACGTATAAAAGATTCAATTTTTCTAAAAAATTGAAAATTAAAAAATGTTTTTTCAACAATTAACTCTCATTGGTTTTACTATTTTGTAGTCGTAACCATATAACTACTAATATCAAACTCTTATCTTCTTTAAAACCTATCCCCTCCTTACCATCAATCCACAGTACAAAATGGTAATAAGATGAGTGTTACTAATACTAGTAATGCATCTATCCCCAATATTAGTCTTCTTGAAACCTACCACATCCATATCTTAGCTCTCAATCTTATCTCTTTGGTCAGTTTTGTGACACATGTTTAAATGTTAAACTTTTTTTTCTCTAGTTGTCAAGGACAAGATTTGAAAACTGGTAAGATTCTTGGGACATGTCACATGGAGGTTCGACCATTTGAGATTAATCGTCTTCGTCATCCTTTGAAACTTGTGTTCACTATTACAACCACTATCTCCTCCATCTTCCAATAGCATCTTCGTCTTAGTCATGGTTCATATAGTGAAATTCACCCCTTAATTTCTCTTAGTCATGGTTCATATAGTCAACTTGCCAAACAACCAGCTACTTTGTCTTTTAATGATAATGATTCTATTTCAATGATAATGATAACTTTGTAGAGGGCAGCATAGATTCATTCAAGCTCAAGGATGTCAGAAATCAGAGAATTAGGTAACAAAGGCTGCACCGATGCCAAACGGGTTGGGAGACACAGGAGGCAGCTTCCTAGGCGCCTCAAAAGATTGAGAAACTGTGAAGAACCGGTGCCGATACGGGATATAGTTTCAATGCTAGACTTATAAGGGTTAGAGTGATGAAGGGACAAAACAACATCGACACTAATGTTAAAAGTTGTGTATATCATCGGGTTCGTAGCATGAAATTTGAGGATGCACATAAATATAATTTCATTGACCTTTAAGCAATTTATATGCTGTATATTTCAATTATTAATGTATGATTAGTTATTGATTGGGCTAAATTTATTATCTTTGAGCTTGATTCTTGAATTTATACCTAATCATCATTTCAATCATAGAGATTGTATCAAGGACTTCAAGGAGAAGTATAATATGTGCCCCAAGAAAATAAGCAAAACAAATTTAGTGAGAGATATACCTTAGACTATTGTAATAACTAATAGATTAACTGTTCTTAATAAATTTGATTAAGTTAAATTAATTGTAATTTATATTAATTTATTTTTTATATGATTGTATAAGTGATCCTTTGACTTGAGATCACCAAAGTTATCTTGTATAGGGATTGCTACGTTTTGATACTATC
>JANIIA010000005.1:6813184-6826759 GCA_027478495.1 Erythroxylum alaternifolium | reverse complement strand
TTATTTCCAGAGTGCAGCTGTGAAAATTGCTTGTTCTCCTGCTATTATTATCTTGTATTTTGGTGTGATATGTACTTGTTAATTAACAGTATGTTCAAGTATTTATTGTTATCATAATAAAGATGTTAATTTTTAGATATAACAGCATTTTATATTTTAAATCATTTGTGTGGATATAAAATGCCAAATTCATAAAACTTAAAGTAAGGATAAAAATAGGAACTTAAATGTGAAATTTATCTCTAAACTGTTAGAGCATTACATATTGACTAAGCATAAAAATGTGAAAAAGGTTATAAATAGTAAGGGCTATCATTTTGGCAATGGCTGATCTAAACCCAATTTTTATTAGTGGACTCTAAAATGGTATCAGAGCTGATGGTTCGGTAAAGGACGAGTACAAAGATGGTAGTCAGGTCCTGTAGTTGCTTCAAGTGACAATTAGATGTTAAATCCCTGTTGTACTTAAGGGAGAGTGTTAGTGTATATCATATTTATTAACCATGAAAATGTTAGAGCTTAAAATTTTGACCACAATTAAATTTAAACTCTAATATTTAATATGTTAAAAAAAGAATTATAATACTTTAGAAATGTTCAAAATGAATTCTGAGTCATATTTCTAGTAACTTTTTGTTAAAAAATTAAACATAAATGACATATATATGTAACAAAGATTAAAAAATAAAAAAATATATAAATTTCATGTAATACACTTTTTTCTTTTTATGTTTCCCTCCTCATCTCTAGTTGTTCGTTTTTTTATCCCTTTGCATTTATTTAGATGGCTTGAGGAGGAAAAGTCCAATCTGTTGTGTTTGTAGCGTTTGAAAGTGAGTATAAGGTAAGCAAATATCAAGTTTACGATAACCACTTCTTATATATCGGGTTAAGGTCTCAAGAGATATGGGAACCCTTTGTTTTGCGGACAGTTTTGTGGAGTCCTAATCTATTGGGGGAATCCTGATGATGCTGCAGCATTTGCAACAAACTGAGGACCCGACTGCCATTGTTTCTGCTGCTGGCAATAATCGGCTTGGGAAAGAGTAAGATCTTTACAAATTCTGCTTCCACTGCTGCTGCTTTGAAGTTGAATCTACAGCCATTAAATTAGTGGTTTTAGTTGATTAGTTTTTACTTATTCTGATGCCACCAAAACTGATTAAAATGATGGTTATCAGTACACCTAAGTGATAATTTGGTGGGTCGATGTGCTGTGGAGGAACACGATCATTTGGTTCTCCTTATTTATTCTTGGTTGTCCATATATTTGCATTTCACTGTAATTGATCGATGCTGGAGATTGAATATGAGTTTGACTAAGAAGCTGCAGCATTTCGGTCTTGTTGCAACCTTTTCTTCTGTGACCCTTCATTTTTATTGAGATTAAGTTGTCCAGGTAACAAATTAATCCACCAAGACATTAGCTAATCATCAAGCATGATTATATTGAAATGCGTAAAAGTACTGTGGTCATACCTTAGGACTCCAGTTTCTCCAATCAGCCTGAGACGGCACTGAAGCTGGATGTTGATCCACGGCAGCATTTGGACCATCATCTCAAATCCAGATTATGATCTGTGGTATTACCTGCAGATTCCGAACACATGTTCGTATGTTGGAATTTTTGGGATACAACTTTTCAACTTAACTTATACATTTATTCTATCTGATCATGCCTTTATATAGGCTTACAAATAAACTGAAAATTAAAGCAAATCTTTAACAAAATCAAATATTTTGACTATAATAAAGTAGAATAAAATCATAAAGCTATCTTACAGAATCTGCAAAATTAAAAATAAACTAAAACCTATTCTAAAAGAATTTTAACAATTTTAAATTTTAAATTAATTTCTAACACCGCATTCTAAAAAGATAAAATCCATGATTGAATAATTTGATCAGAAACAATTTTGTATGCATCTCGATCACCTATCATTAGAATTGAGCTCGTTTTCGTAAATGCTGGGATTGAAAATGGTCATGAATTCTTTGCCATTCCACTTAATTACAGGCTGCAGCTTTATCATGGGCTCTGCTAAAAGTACTAGAACGTTAAAAAAGCCATGATCAAATGTCAATTCAGAAGTCGAATATTTTATCACTTGAAAATTTACTTATCCATGAGTTTGGTGACCTAACATGCCATTAATTATAGGTTTGACATTAAGCTAATTTTTTAATAATTTTGAAATTTTAACTCTTTTATCATTATTTTTAATAATTCCAATTAATAGTACAAAATTAAATATAATTTATGATTTTAAATATAATTTACCCTTAAAATTATTAGAGACCATCGATAAAAATTTTTAAATATTAAATTATGCAATTTGAATTGTAAAATTTTTTTAAAATTAAATATTTATCTTTTTTAATCTTAAGCATTTGACTATCTGAACAATATGCTATATCAAATTTATTGTCTGAATTTGAGCTAATGTACTTAGATAGTATATTCAAATATTTATGTAATAAATATTAAAAAAGAATATTGAATTTACCATTAAAAGAAAATAAAAACTTTTATGTGTGTCTTCCAATATATATATCTTGAAGATTAAAAAGTATAACCTAAAATTATATTTAGAATCCATTGTTTATAGTGAAAATTTTGTCTTGTTTGCCTTGTAAACATAGTTATATTATGCCAGTTATCATGCTTTCTACCTTGTTTATGTTTGGTTTGTTTTCCTTGTTTGTCTCGATTTTCTAGAGCAAACATGTTATGCCATCCATATATGACGAAATTTAAACAGTGGTTCCAGCTTATGTGATGGGGACATTTAATAAACTAATGTGTTTAGTAGCATTAAAAGGTAGTAATTGGTAACTCTATTTAGATACAGTTGAACCTACCAATCGATCTTCTTCTTCAACATATATAGCCAAGAAGCCATTTTACTTTCAACAGACCATGACTTGCGTATCACCTTCAACCGCCAAGCTAGCTGTTATAGACTTTTCTCAGGAAGATTTGAAGCCTGGAACAAGTTCTTGGCTTGCAAGTTGTAAGCAGGTGGTAAGTGCACTTGAGGAATATGGGTGCTTCATGGTTAAATACGACAAGCAGGTTTCAACGCTTCACGACGCTCTCTTTAGTGTGTTAGAAGAGATATTTGATCTTCCTGTTGAAACCAAGAGAAAAAATGTCTCTGATCTGCCCTTCTTTGCCTATCTTGAGAGTCACCCTGTGTTCCGTCCTCGGTACAAATTTAATTCTTCTAGCTGTTGCTACGATTACCCCGGCCGGGCTGCCAGTGTACGTGTCTAAGGTTCTATTCTCGTAAATAATAAAATATGTCTTATTTTTATTTTTATAAAAAATAAAATATAAAAAAAAACTTATTCTTGATTTCATAAAAAATAACACAAAAAATCTCTGTACTTTTCTTTTTTTATTCTTTACTAAACCAAAAGAAAGTAAAAATAGAAGCTTTTGTTTATTTTACTGGAGGCCAATAAAATACTGAGCAAGGCCTGCCATTGCAAGTTGAAATATATTTCCTCTATTAGATTTCTTGTCTTGGCTGTTTAGTAAAACCATACTAGCATACCCAAGAGCAGTAGCAGATTTGGAGGAAATGGTGATGAAAATGGTGTTTGAGGGCTATGGAGTGGGTAATCATCACTTTGAGTCACGTAAAGAATCGACTGATTATCTGTCTCGAATGATGAAATACAGAGTGCCCAGTAACGATGAAGTTAAGGTGGGCAGTGTTTGTCACAAAGATATGGACTTCCTTTCTGTGCTAGACCAAAACCAGGTTAATGGTTTGGAGATGAAGACTAAGGATGGGCAGTGGTTTAGTATTGACTATAAATCTTCGACTCTCTTTGTCATGGCGGGAGAGCCACTCATGGTACCTAACTAGGTCCCTGAATCTTTCCATTTTGCTTATATGAAGATATAACAACTCTTATGTGTTGTGCTTCGTTCTCTACCTTACTTTCTGATTTTTGCTTAGGCATGGAGCAATGGCAGAATACATGCCTTAGAGCATCGAGTAATGATAAATGGGAATAAAGAAAGATATTCAGTTGGTCTATTTTCTTACTCTAACAAGGGTATGGTTGAAGTTCCGGAAGAGCTAGTTGATGATGAGCATCCACTACAGTTCAAGCCAGACAACTTGTTATGACATGAAGCGTAACTTTCTGAAAACAATTTATGCGAATGAGGACTGCAGTCTAAAAGCCTACTGTGGTGTTTAAGGACTACTACAAATGTGTTCATTTAAGGTTTCAAAACCTCCTCCAAAATTGTTACAGAGTTATAGCGTACATACCTAAGCTTTATCTATGGGAGTATCGTCACCTTTTGGTTCCATCCGCATGTGCTCATATAGAGGGACTCAAAAAAGTAAGAATAAGAGGATGATAAACATTTATATGTACTTGGGTCTTATCTGTAGTTTATTCGTTTGATATATATGTAATTCGTAATAATGTTTATTATCGATATGATTTTTCAAATATTAATTTGGTGATTTTAATGGTCACAACTCACATTTGTGTTCCATTTTCATGTTTTAGATAAGCACCTCTACGAATAATTATTTGTAAATTATTTATTTATTTGAACTAGTTAATATATAGCTATAGTTATTTATTTTAACTTTTTATTTATAATCTAATTTAGTTATATAAATAGAGGTATTTCATTCCATTTAAACACCTAATTATATATAAACCACGATTGGACCATCTTTTTGCACTAGTTATTTCATCCATATTTTTCATATATACTTAGTTTTAATAGTTGATAACCAATAATTAATTATAGAAATACAAAACACTAAAACAAGAATTATGTGTGACTTTCTCAAATTCTAATTTATATAAAAAAAAGTGCTTATTGGTTAATGTTATAATATTTAGTTAGAATTTCGTCAAATATCAAATTCTAGTGTGAAGAAATTAAAAAATAATTAATGTAAACCAAATATTACATCATAATCTTAAACTATCATGTTAAAACTTATATTAGCAAAATTTAAGATAATTATTTTCTAGCTAATGTAAACATGATATGATTCTAGTTATCTTATACATATAACATTTCTTGTAAAAAAAAAAGCCTAACTATTATAGATAATATGTTCATTTTAAAATAAGTAACTTAACCATTATATCATTAGTCACTGTAAATGCTTAATCATAATAAATTATGCTATCTTCATAATTATGTCGACATTACCTTTTCAAGATACTAATAATTAACATAATAAACAAATTTAAAAATAAAATAATTTTTAAGCCATCATAAAACAAATACATATAACTTAATTATAGATGTATAATTTGACATTAATAACTTAATTTCTTGTGAAATTTTGAATACATCACTTCTCATATTTTTTGTGTTAAATTATCTTATTTTAAAACACATAATTTATATTTATTATATTTTTTAGTTACATAGAATGTAGATTGGAGTACTATACTACGAAATGTTAAATCACCTAACATTATCACATCTTTATCTAAACTTTGATTTTATAAATATATTTATTTAGAAAAGTATCTTATTGTTAATGTATTTTTTTAGATTGGTTAAGAAAATAATAAACTTATGTTGCATCTCAATTGTATAAGTAAAATCATGGAGAATAATTTATATTGTCTCTTAATTTTTGAAAAAACCGTTATTCCATATAAATGTTAAATAAAATGTGCCATATGTTGACATATGATATAGTTATTTATCAATATACAAGCAAATTTATAACTTAATGTTTATTTAATTATACATCAGTTTTCTAGATATATTTAGTTAGAAAAATTAGAACCTATCTTAATTTTGTAAGAATTATTGTAAGAATTATAAGAATAGAAAATTTTAAGAATCAGCATAAATAATTATTAATTAAATTTAAGAATTTATTTAATATTAATTTGATTTAGTCTTATGTGGCAAAATAAAATAGGATTAATTATCAAACAAATCCAACCTTTCGTCAAATTTTCAATTATAATCTGAATTTTAAAAAATATCAATAAAATTCTCAAACTTTCAATTTTTCAATTCTAACCTAAACTTTAAAAAGTGACAATAAATGTTCAAACTTTCAATTTTATTCAATTATAGTTCGATGTTATATGTTGTTCTTCCGATGTTCTAAGTCCTTTGTTTTCTATTTGCTCTTCTGATGTCCCAAGTTACTCTCACATTACAACATACTGCACCAGTAAATTCTTCGTTTTTAGTTCGTTCTCTTGATGCTCTTAGTATTCAAGTGTCCGAGCTGTGTAATCTGAAAATTGAAGGGTGAAGGCGTCGAGAGAGCAAACTGAAAATGAAGAGAAATATTAAAATCAAAGCGTAAAGTCCTCGGAGCTGCGTAATCTGATTTAAAACATTTTTAAACAACAACATCATTTTAATTATGTGACTAAATGATGTCGTTTTATTAATCTTTATTTGTTGTGTTAATTTTAGTTGATATATATTAATAGTTAAGGTTTTTCAAACGCATAACGTTAGTAAACTTAACGGAAACATTAACGTTGAACTAGAATTAAAAAAATTAAAAATTTAAGTATTTTATTACTACTTTTTAAAGATCGGGCTAGAATTGAAAAAAATTAAAATTTTACCCATTTTATTACTATTTTTTAAAGTTCAAGTTATAATTGAAAATTTTTCTAAAATTTTGAGTTTTTTTTAATTAACCCAATATATGTATATATAGTAGATTTTTACTTTACATTTACAAGAGTAATAGGTTGCTGATGCCTGGTGATTTCGTCTGAAGTTCAAACGTTATGAATGCTCTTGGGTTAAGGTACGGCTCTGTTTCTCAGTGTATAGAGAGGGGGGTTTACTTGTTTCGCGTCTCTCATGCTTGTTGTTGTTCTTATTCTTCTATAAGAATACAGAAACAGTGTGAAGTTAGGGAGAAGTGTAGTAATGTAAATGAAGCTGTGTGTTTGTTTAATAGCTTGGTCCAAACGCGACCCTTTCCTTCCATTAACAATTTTTCTCATCTTTTTAGTGGAATGGCAAGGTCGAAGCATTATTGGGCTATCGTTTGTTTGTATAAACAATTGGAAGAATTAGGAATTGCACCTAATTATTATATTCTCAATGTGCTGATCAACTGTTTCTGCCGATTGGGCCGGGTGGATTTGAGTTTCTCTGTTTTTGGGAAGATGTTGAGATTTGGTTGTGAGCCATGCCCTACCACGTTTGGTACTCTTATGAATGGGTTAATTCTACAAGATGAAACAGCACAAGCATTAAGCTTGTTTTTGAAGGTGCAAAACATTGGGTATTCACATAATTTAATCACATATAGTATCCTTGTTAAAGGTCTGTGTAAGGTGGGAAAAACTAATTCTGCTATCAGGGTAATGAGGCAGATGGATAAGCCTGATGTGGTGATTTATAGCACAATCATTGACAGTCTTTGTAAAGATAGGTTGGTAAAAGAGGCCCGTGATCTCTTTTCTGAAATGTCGGATAAAGGCATCCAACCAGACGTGTTTGCATATAACTCCCTAGTTCATGGGTTTTGCAATTTGTTCTTGTTAGAAGAAGTTACAGAACTTTTAAACGAAATGGCTTCTAGAAATATAATGCCAAATGTGGTCACATATACTATTCTGGTTGATGCGCTTTGTAAAGAGGGTTTGTTTTCAGAGGCCGAACGAGTGTTCAGGAAAATGATTAATAGTGGCATTAAGCCTACTGTTTTCACTTATAACATTTTGATGGATGCTTATTGTCTACGTCGACAAACAGATAAGGCTGAAAGGGTATTTTATACCTTGGTTGAGACCGGTTTAAAACCTAATGTTCATAGTTATAACATATTGATCAATGGATATTGCAAGAGTAGAAAAATCAATGAGGCAAATGCACTCCTTGTTGAAATGTCTCATAAGGGACTGGAACCTGATACTGTCACTTATAACACTGTCATCGGAGGTTTGTACCAAGTAGGAAGGCTTCAAGCTGCAAACATACTATTCAACAAAATGTGTTCATATAGCCAACAACCGACTTTGGTAACATACTCAACATTGTTAGATGGATTATTCAAACACGGTAAACTTGTTGATGCAATGAAAATCGTTAAAACAATGCAAGACAGCAGATTGGAACCTGACATTGTGGTGTACACTATCCTAATTGATGGGTTTTTGTCTGCTGGGATGTTAAAGGTTGCCGTTGGATTATTTTCTAGTTTATTTATTAAGGGGTTGTTTCCCAATGTTTGGACATATAATGTCATGATAAACGGATTTTGCAACAGAGACTTGGTAGGTGAAGCTTATAAGTTGTTTAGCAAAATGGAGGAGAAGGGTATCAAGCGAAATGTTTTGTCTTATAGTACAATGATCCAGGGGTTTCTTCAGCATGGTGACTCTGTGCGTGCAGTGCAACTCCTTCAAGAAATTGTTAATCAGGGCTTCTCTGTGGATAAAACAACCGTCAACATACTTGTGGATAGGCTTTCTCATGAAATTACAAGTTGATTCTTGTGGGGACATAAAAGTTGATTACTTAATCAACATGATGTCTTTTACTCATCGTCGAGATCTCTTGATGCAACCACTGTATCGGTATCCTCTTATAGACTACAACTTATATTGTTCCTTTTAATTTGCAGTATGAGTCTTGCATACCTCAACTTCCGTGATCTCTTGTTGCAACCACTTTATTGGTATCCTCTTATAGGCTACAACTGATTTTTGTTCCTTAATTTACACCATTAGTCTTGCATACTTTGCATGTGGATTGTATTCTATGATCAATTGATGATATTGTTGCCTCTCATTTCTGTTGGTTGAGTTGAATCCAGTTTGTTATTTTTCACACCAATGAAGTCTGAGAACATTGGTTTAAATACCTTTATCACCGAATAGAAACTTGATCTTGTGATTATATGCCTTTATTTGGCTTAATGGTAGAGATTGCAGGCTTCTAAACTTGTCTCTTTAATTATCACAATGGAGTTTGTTTTCACCTCACCAATCATTCTATTTCAGGTGCTGTGAAAGGGGTTTCCTATACGCAAGGTAAATGCTAGCTAGTACGAGGTTAGACATGGACATCAATGTGTCTTCTTTTTCTTTTTTTCTATATATGAACCTTCACTTCCACAAACTTGAACAGATGCTCCCTCTGTCCTGGAAAACATGTGTACCTGGAGACTTGGTGCCACCATCTTTTTGTTTTCTTGTGTGCTCTTCTTCCTCTTCAAATTTGACGAACTTAATGCAAAAGCATCACTTTAGAGCCAGGACCAATATTAGTATGACCTCAACACTCTTATTCACTCATTAACAGAAATCTTACCCTTAAGCAGATTATCAGCAGGACAGTGGACAGATTTATGACAAAGTCTGCGGGTTTCTCCTTTGTATAGTCAATGCCAATGCCACCAATTGCAGCACCGTTTGGAGGTCATAGGCAGTCAGATCAAAAGGCATTGTGGCAAGAATTTGGGACTGTCATTTAATGTTGAAGTACTTGAGTACTTATTTTCGGACGCATTAAACCTGAACTACAATTGTCAAGAATCAACACTGATGGTGTGAAGTTTCCCACTGATGATGGGAGAGAAACAAAACTCTTTTTACCAGCTAACCGAACATATGCCTCTTTTACTGCAATGGGAAATATATGGTTGTAAAAACTTCATCACCATGTAATTCCATAGATCTCTTGACTATATGCGACAACCAAATTGATCTCCTTACTGAGGTAATTATTACAGCTTGTATATGATCCACACTAATTTTTTTGGCTTATATGGTTTCACAGACCTCGTGCCAATAAATGTACTTTATGTTTGATGTTGCAATAACTGTATTCATCTTCGTTTGGATAGTATTAGGCGTGCATATTTTCTATGAGGTCTGTATCTTACGGCCAACTGATGACGTTTTTCTTCCTCTCACGTATGTTGGTCAAGTTCAATTTTTGTATAACATTTTCCTAATAATGAAGCAACATAGTTTTAAATTTACCTTCGAGTTCCAGCTAACGGAGCCTTGTTCATGTGATTATATGCCTTTATTTTGACAAAATGCTAGACAATTTAGGCTTCTATACTTGCCTCCTTATTTATAACAACAGGGTTTTGTTTTCAACTCGAACTATACATATCCATTGTCATGAAGTTTGGTATACACCAAAGTTTAAAAGCTAGGTCATTTAAAATTTCAAGCATGTTGGCTTTCGAATGAAGATCTTAAAGAAGTGATCTAGAAGTCGTTGAATAACAACTTTAAAACTTTTAAGTTGCGATAGAGGCATTAACTGAAGTGTTAGTGTCAGAGAATAAGACGGTTTTTGGGAGTAAATATGTTTCAAGTTAACTGGATAGTGCATGGGGACAAAAGTCGCAAGTATTTCCATGCTCAAACAATGAGCCGGAGAAGTGCCAATAAAGTTGGAGAATGGGAATTGGTTTGATAAAGAAAATAATCACTCTCTCTCCCTACTCACTCTATCAAGATATAATGTTATCGCCGGCTAAGATACGAAAAATGGCTCCGATACCATACTGTTCTAATATAAAACTTCGGATAATTTCTTTAACTTTAGGCCATAAGGTAGACATCCTTGCTCTTCATTTTTAATATCTGCTTAAAGTGACAAGAAGTGTCGTATTTCAGTGATGTTGACTTCAATATCATGACCTATCCAGTAGCATCTTAGAAGAGGCAGTGTCAGTCTTAAAAAAACACCTATATTCAACAAATTCTGGTCAATATCAGGTAAATAAAGAAAATTTGAAATTATCTTTTTACCTGAACTTCTTGTGATTGCAATGATTCCTTTTTTTTTACAAGAATTATGACAAATCTTTTCTATTCTAATCTTCGTAATTTCTTGAAGAGATTCTTGCTATAATTCATGTGATTTGTTCGGTCGATAAACTAGTTGAAAGCCATCAATGCCAGAAAAAAAAAAGTACTCCATTGCATTAGTTTCTTTGTATTATTGCTCTTCTTCAAGAACAAAATTCTTTTGAAGAATTTCTGAGTTGAACTCATACTTGGACAGTACAACTTGTGTTCATTGTCTCTCGGCACGTCAACAAAGTTGTCGACATATAGGGCTTTCCAAATGTTTTCTCTAATGAACAATCAGATCTTAGATCTTATGTTCTAACTCGATGACGTACGGTACGACATTTATGAAAATGCTGGGGATGCAAGAAGGCAGGCAAAAGTAGTGATCAGAATTGCAAAATTTTCAATGTTAAAATTCTACTTACAACCTTTCTAAAAGAAAATCAAAGCAACACTAACAAAACCAGAATGATTCCTAAACACCTGAAACTCCAATTCTTAAAAACATTTCCATTTGGAATTTAGCTTTTACCAACTAAATACTCACAAAATGCCTCAAAAGTGCTACCTGAATAAGTTGCCGGACAGCAGAACTTCCAAAGGCAAAAAGATTATCTATGAGACATACATCCCTAGGACAACATCTGGGAGAACCATTAGCCGCGTCAAGTAGGTCTGCAAACTACTTGTCCCCACCTCCAAACATTCCCATCATGTCTTTGGTTGAACCCATTTGCTTCATCAAGTTTTGCAAGCCACCAATTCCGCCAATCTGCTTCAGCATTGATGGAGGAAGCGCTCTACTCATTTGCTGTGCATTCATATTCCTGGACAATGCACTCATCTCACCCTTTTTAGGAATCTTAAGTCCTTTCATTTTGCTCCAGACTTTAGCAAGGCGTTTGTACTCCTCTAACATTTCTTCTACATCCCTAACTTGACGACCAGAACCTCGTGCAATCCTCATAATTCGAGATGCATTCATAAGCTTTGGATTTGTGCTATCTAACTCTGTAACATACAACTAGTCAATCATTAGAAACATAATTAATGCATGTCTTGACAACATTAGTTGACAAGAATACAGTCACTCGTAGTACATGAAGCATTCACTTACCTTCAGCTGTCATTGAATCCATTATAGTCATGTAGCGCTTCAGCTTTGCCTGACTTTCCTTTTCATGACCTTTGGGCATTAATTCTGCACTAAATCCTGGAAGCATTTGAAACATCTACAAAGGACGGTGATCAATGTTAAGCAATTGTTATCAAATGTTAGAGAAAATTAAGCTAAACAGGGCAATGAGTGAATAGCCAAGAAAATCCATAACTCTCAAACACTCATCACAAAGAGCATCATAGGTAGTAAACATGGCACAATTTCAAGATGCACTAAACCCAAAACAAGGATAAAAACCTGGCCGATAGGTCCCATATTAAGTATGTTCTGAAATTGATCGTACATTATCCTCAAGGTGAAAGTCCCTTCTGTGAGTTTTTGTAGAAGTTCAGGCTGTTGATCCATTGGAACAACATCGTGAATTTTGTCCATGAATCCTGACCAATCACCCATGCCTAGTTTAAAAAAAAAATTTCACGATTAGAGGCCATAGGAACATTATCAAGCAAAATGTTAAAAGACTAAGAAAAGAAAGTGAAATACCTAAAAGGCGACTAACAAAAGGTTTGACATCAAAGACTTCAAATTCATCCATATGTTCTCCTGTACCAATAAAAATTACAGGACTTTTTGTTGCTGCAACACTGCACATGGGAGCAAACCTCATAATCAGTCTTGAATTTCAAGGGTCAAATAAAAGTAAGCAATAGTTTAATTCTCAAAATCCAATTTGAACAACAAAAATGACAATGCTCTCTTTCCCCACTGAATAAACAGCTTCAAAAGAAAGAAAAAAGAGAGAACTATAAAATCGGTAAAGAAAATATGCTCAAAAGGAAAAAAGAACAGAAATGAGATCTATCATAACTGAAAGATAGTCAGAAACTAGTTTTCCAATAAACTGCATATTCCAGAATTTTCAAAATAAATTGGCAAAAGGCACTAGATTAGTGTCAGAAATAAGACAATTAATCTGAGCCAAAGAACACTATAATTTACTGCAATACTCACGCACTAAGAGCACCACCACCCTTTGCATGGCCATCCATTTTCGTAACAATCACTGCTCCAACTGAAACGCTTTGTTTAAATGCTTGAGCTTGATCAAATGCTGCTTGACCAATGCTGCTATCCATGACGAAGATAACAAGATCAGGTTTCTGGGCATACACAAATGGAAAAGAGAAAAATAGGTGAGTAAGTTTTTGGAACTCAAATCCAATGGATTAGGATATTACAAAAAGATGCAAGGCCAGAAGGTACCGTTGCTTCAGAAACTTGGCGCATCTCCTCAAAAAGTGCAGCTTCCTGTTTATGTCGCCCACTGGTATCAACAATAATAAGATCACAGTTTTCCTTCTTGAATCTTTCCACACCTTCGACGGCAATTTTAACAGGATCGGACTCCATGTAGCTGCAGAAAAAAAAAGGCAAAACAACCATGTGATTCAACCAAGTACACACTGATAAATGTTTGTATATTGTTCTACTGAACTAATCCTCAATCCTTTATTGAAAAATTCCTGAATGCACGGATAACACCCCTATCTAAATAGAACAAAAAGTTGATTCAGTAAACTACCTTCCATAAAAAGGAATTTTTGCTTTAGTGGCATTCTGTTTCAGCTGATCAAACGCAC
>JANIIA010000005.1:6792913-6803688 GCA_027478495.1 Erythroxylum alaternifolium | reverse complement strand
TAGACTTCGCTTTGAGATACAAACGAACATGTGAAGAGTGGCCTTCTTACGAGTCTTACATTTAAGGATCGGTTCTTTATTTTTTAATTGTCATAATAATAACAAAAAAACAGTTATTTGCAGGAAATCATTTTTTTTTTACCTACGAAGTATTTTAGAAAGATCTCAACTATAAAAAAAAAGTCTTTAAATGATTCATATATAGACTAATCTTTGTTCACACCGGGTTAACCCGTGAGAAATAAAGTATTGATCAAACAAATTTTTTCATTTTTAAGGCTCAAATTTAAGACCTTTTTTAAATCATCATTACTTAGACTAATCTCTGCTCATATCGGGTCAGTTTATAAGAAGTAAAGTACTGGTTAAATAAGTTTCTCCATTTACAAAGTTTAAACTTAAAATTTCTGATTAAGGGATAAGAGTGCTGAACCACTCACACTAACTATATTTGATTTGCTTAAGTCATCTTTAATATTAAGTAATACTTAACAGAAGTAGCTTTAAAATTATTTAAAAAACTATAAAATAATAAAAAGTAAATAAATATATATATATATATTAAACTATAAAATCCTTTTTCCTATATAATAGGTCTCAATCAATCTCATCAATTTCATACGTAAATTCATGTGAATGTAATTATTTTTCCTTTTTCCTATAACTATTAAGGTTAAAGTAACTTAACTGTCTGTTTAAGTGTCCTCCTTCAGACAGCAAGTCTCGTCAAACAGATAATGTCTCAAACGTCTGTGGCCACCGGACCTCCTGTGCTTAGCTTTGCAGTCGCCTGTTCCTCGTATAGTCACGGCCAATGGCTGAACTTGAACCCCAGGATAAAGCGGCTCATGGGTTCTGAGAAGTTCGAACTTGGCACACCAAATCTGGTATCAGCAGCTTCCACTAGGAGGCTTAAAGTGTCTTCTTCTCTTCTCAGGGCCTCCAACTCTCCTCCAGAAGAAGAGGCTGAAAGATCAAACGTCAGTGAATCTTATGGTGTGTCTCAGGTTAGTTCATTTCTGTCTGTAACTTTGAAGCAGTTGACGTTAGGTTGCTATGTAGTCATGTTCCTTTCTTCTTTATTTTCCCTTTTTGATGCGTTTGAACTTCCAATTGCTACCATTAAACTGTGTGTTTACGAAGCTTTTTGATGCTTGGTCCATACTATTTTTGGGAACAGGATGATGTAAGCTACTTGTGGAAACTGGGACTTGGTTCTGTTGCTGGTGCAGCTCTTATAAAGTATGGAAGCATCCTTTTTCCTTATGTGACAAGACCCAACTTATCACTAGCGTTACTTATGATATTAACTCCAGTCATTGTTTCAGTTATACTCTTGATCAAACAGAGAGATTAACCGATTGGTTGCTATAATCATGTTTTCCAAAGTAAGTTGGGAATAGTTTCATGAGTTAGCAATCCGACACATTGTCCCTGGAGTCTCCATATACTTTCATGAATTGTACAGACAGTTGAAGGGCTTGCCTGGTGCGGAGATTGTACAAAGCACCAGGTGTTCACTAACAATAACGTATTATGAAAAGTTTGTTTCCTATCGACCTAGATGAAGAGTGTAACACGAGGACGTTCAGAAGTCAAGGACTTATTATGAACATTACAATGAGGTCAAAATTTAAGAAATAACTTTAGACAACCAAAAAAATGATGCATGTTGCCTTCATCCTCATCTATTAGGCTATCAGATTTGCTTCAAGAGTTACATGAAGTGAACAGAACCCAGAAAAAAATGAAAGTACACTTGAAGAAATTCAAACTGTACTCACTTTTCCTGCAGGTAATAAAATTTACATGTAGAAATAAAACCGAAAATTTGAAAGATATCTCAACAAGAATGCCATTGAATTATCTTCAGGATATGGATGACAAGTATTGATCTAAGTAATCAACCCAACTATTGCTTGGTGGGTCATTTGATGAACCACACTTCAGGGGTACAAGAAGTCTGTGGCTGGGTAGACTCCAACTCTCGTATTAGTTTCTTTCCAGGTGCCCTACTAAAGATGGATAATTTAGAGGTTGTCTTTCAACCATTTTAATGCGCCATTTGCAACAGACCTGCAAATCCATTATTCTTTTTCAGTTGAAGGAAAGAAAAAGGGTTGGAAAAAGAAACATTATAGAAGAAATATGAATAATAGAGGCCAATCCATGAGGAAAACAGAACACTTGCTTTGACATGCAAATAATCCTACTACTAGGCATTAGATCAATCACTTTACACAAGCAATCAAATTAACCTATAATTTTGTTCAAATAAGTCCATGATAGGCTTAGGGAGTAACGACATACTGATTTTCAAAGACTAACCTTAAAAAGTAATGAAAATGGAGAAATTTTAAAGGAGCGCAACATGTCATCCAATTTACATGGAGCTCTTACCTCTAGTATGTAAGACTAAATTTGAGAAGAAACTTACCCCGCAAGATCTTTTAACTTCTGCCACAAGTCATTTTGATCTCTTGATTCCTCAGTCTCTTTGGTAACAGTTTCCACCTGAGTTTCTGTACCTTTACCTACAGCAGAAAAGCAATGATCTTTGCATAACCCAGCCGTTTCACACCCACAATTAACAGCGATTATTCTTATATCATAATGAGATTGCTTACACTTTATTCATGAAAATGTAGCGAAATTCATCACTATGCTTAATTTTTAGTTTCAATATGGTATGGAGAAAACAATATTTCTTTTAACTCTTCTTACAGATGAATGCAAGTGGATGTTTCTTCTGCAAGTTAATACTTCATAAACAATTTAAGCCAGTATGTTATCCCACAAATATATGATATAGGCAACAGTTCACCTCTTTGATATTTAGAAACCAAACAAAGGCAAAGTATCTTGCTTACTAGCAGGTTGAGTTCGGACACGAGATCGTAGCCTAGCTGCTGTTGAACTACTTAGAGAAGCAAGTTCTTCAAGCAATTCACGCTCTTTTGTACTGCACATAGAAACCAAAACTGTAGGATTAAATTTGTCGAAGGATCCAACATTACAGCTGGTAGTACAATCTCTTTTACTGGTCTATTCATCCAGCGCTGAAGTTACTTGCACTAAATAATTATACTTGAGCATCATTTCCAAGCCTCAAGGATCCGATAAAAGCAGAAATATTATGGTTAACAAACAAATAATCAGGTTCAGAAACGGATGACTGCATACAAATTCAGTTAGAAATGAATTTGAAGGACTTATAAAAGTAGACAGTAGCTAATTAGATGCTTTAAGGTCACAATTCACTGTATCAAGTACCTGATGCCGGTAAATTGCACAGGAAAAAGAAAGAGAGAGAGAGAGAAGGCCTAAGGGATGATATGCAAGTCAAATAAAAATATGATATAGTCGAATAACATACATGACAAAAATTAATGATTAACAATCCATTGAGCTATTTATGAAGATGATAAGTAGAGGTTTGGAGACAATTAAGCTATACCTTATCCGGTTTGGTATGGTAACTTTAATTGTAAACAAGTGATCACCACGTATGGATGGTTTATTCAATTTAGGTGCACCTTTCTTTGCCAGGACTAGCATATCCCCAGGCTGTGTACCTGGTGGGATCTGAAGTTCACTCGCACCTTCAACTGTCTTAACCTGTTCAAATGTAGATATATTAGTTCTGTCCCTTGATACAGACTTCAAACTCCATGACCTACAAAGTCTTAAAACACCAGATGCCAAAGCAAACTAAAGATAACAAACAACATACAAGAAATGAAGACATATAATCAAATGAAACTTCCCATCTTTGCCAAAATGAAATTTACTCATTTTATTTCCAATCTTTCTCGTTTTACACAAATTGAATGGAAGCAGTGGCCATATAACGCTTGAATCTTATCTTTACATGTGTTTACACACAAGTACTTTCTGGCATCAATGAACCTCCTCAATAAGGAATTTAAACAATTTCTCGGAAAGTTTTACTTCTCTCTTTGATTATAAGATTTTCGACCTTGAAGGATATTATAGGATTGCATTATAAAGCCAAAGCTAAAGACCGATATATACCATACTTGAATTCCGCTGAAGTTTTTAACAGGCATGTCCTATTCTAAAACCAAAATACCCACAAAATGCAATGACCAGAGTGTTGGTTCTCTCAATACGCTTATGCATATCCTGAGATTTTATTATAGTTTCAGTTTCTCCCTGGATTGTTCAATTACAAAGAATGCATGGAATCTCTTCCATAAAGTTATTTCTGGATTTTTTCTCCAGTCCATATTAGAGCAATACATGATAAGATGTAACATACAAGAGTAGCCATTGGCCTTCAGGGTATATGGTACCCTTCCTTTTGCAATCAATTTTACAAAATTGATAATTTTATCTGCTGTGTGTTTCCCTCAATCATCAGTTTGAATAGAACAGAAAAAATCTAGTGCATGAGGAATTGATTCAATAATACTGGCAGAATGTAACAGGAGATAACCTTGACAATAGATCCCAGAATGGCATCAAGATAACTGATGGATATTGTTGACCTGAGATTTATACCATCTCGTTGTATTCCTGATATCTCTTCAACATCAAGATAGACAAAAAGATCTCCTGGCGGACCACTGCATAGACCAAATTAACAGATATTATTTTATTACAGCATAACATATAAGACAACGGTTATGTCATATAGAACCAACAGTTAATTTCTCAGTAAACTAGGTTAAGACAAATCAGATCATACAATAAGAAACTAACATAAAAAGAAAACAGAAAATGAGAACATACAAGAGTTGTTAACAATAATCAGTAATCACTATCAAAAATTTCCTCAGTTGTGAACAGGAAATATCAAAATTTATCAGCATACCCTCTAGGTCCGGCATCACCCTCTCCAGCAACTCTCAGAATACTCCCTGCACTAACCCCAGGAGGCACTTTGACTTTGATATTTTTCTTAACACGAATGCGTCCTTTACCAGAGCATTTTCGACAGTATTCAGAAATGACTTCACCATCACCGCCACAATTAGGACAAATAGAAACCTGGCACTCATCCAAGAATTGATAAGAAGAAATGAATGAGAAATTTTTGGTAAAAATCCAACAAATAAGAAAGAAGAATATTTTGATAAAAATCAATTCATGGAATGCCCAACACAAGAAATCCCAAATACCTGTGAGAACATGCCAAAGGGTGTCTGCTCAGTTCTCATGACTTGACCCCTGCCACCACAAGTTGAGCATACCCGCATCTTGGAGCCTACTTTTGCTCCAGTACCAGCACAAGTTTCACATGTTTCCAAATGAGAAAGGTCAAATTCCTTTTCTGCTCCAAATATAGCTTCAGAAAATTCCAATGTAATGTCATAACTGGAAAAAATAATAAGTCAGTCAAATCATCACTCTAAAGAAGTTATATAAACACAAAAGTTTACTCACCGGAGGTCTTCACCTTTAACAACAGCACGACGAGGAGCCCTAAATCCAGTTTGGTCCATACCAGGAAAACCACCCATACTTGGCCCAAAAAAAGTTTCAAATAGATCAAAAGGATTGGTCTGAAAAGTGAAAATAATTGTGTAAGCCATTGTGAACTTCTTAGAAAACGAGATTATACATACCAGCTTCTAGGTACATAGTCAATCAACCTATAGTCCCTCTAGTGCCTATTTCGGTTTAACATACTTTCCATTCTGGTAACAAGCAAAATGCTAGCCTTTTACTCCTCCCTAAGCTACCTTAGATTTACTCAAGTGCTAATTCTAGGGATGAAACAATAAGTCCGGCCAGAACGCCCTTGCCAAAACGACATCGTTTTGGTATAATTGATCAAAACGACAAAATGACGTTCTTTTGTGGTGGGCAATTACACCAAAACGATGTCATTTGTAGTGATCTAAGTCTCGAGCTGCGTTTTGGGATGTTGGGATCGGACGCGGCCTAGCTCATTGCTAAGCCTAGTTAAATCAACGAAGCAATATTACCTTGTGGCGTGAAAAGGACTAGCACAATATCAAAATCATGATGCTCGATACTATAGACTAGTTAATCAGCAATCCCTCCCCTTGACGGTATAAACAAGGGGTCTCTGGCCCCAATTCGTCTTCCCACTATCTAGACATAGATAAAGGGATGGAACTGATAAGAAAATGATTTGTTCCAACAACTTCAGACCATATTATATTAGTCGATCTTACAAAATCGATTGGGCAGGATGGTTGGGAAGGGGTTATTATTGGAGAAAAGGACAATATTCTTCATTTTCATCATCAGCAAACTCTAATCAATAGATAGTACCAACCATGTTATAATAAAATTAAACGATTGAAAGCACTCATTGAAGTAACATAGTTGACATAGCAACATACAACTAACTAAATAAGATTGGCAAGTATTTGTAGAGTTGCAAAAAGATTGACTTCAGCAAAATGAAGAGAAAACTCAAAAGTCCTGCAACCAGACTCCAAGTAGTGTAGCATTTAACCTAGTTGATTAATTTAATTAAGCATTCTTTCACCACTTTTGGCATAGACTCCTTCAACTACGAAAGATCTAAAAGCATAAGTTTTCATTAACTCTTAAACCCAAGCGCACATAGGAAAACTAAGTACACATCTGACAGGAAAGTGGCAACTACTTGGCCTTCCAGGTGATAGAGAAGAAAGAGCAATAAGATGCTTGAATCAAAGAGTAACCAACCCTTGATAGACAAGTCCTCAAATCTTTAGATACAAAACATCATTGCCCAAGTTCATTATCAGTTTATCATCAAACATACAAATGATTAACTTAGTGCTTATAGTAACTATCAACCACGAAATGAATAGAAGCAGTACCGTGTAAGCATTTGCTTGTCCTCCTACTGTACTCTTAACACCAGCTTCACCAAACTGATCATACATTGCCCTTTTATTATCATCTGATAGCACCTGACAGTGTTGCACTTCAGAATTCAAAAGACAATACGGTAAATGAAAAACCTCCAAAAGATGTTTCATTTCAAGAGAAGCAGGTACAGATTCAATAAACAAAATTTTGAGAAAGGAAGCTAAGTTAAAATATTAGCTCAATTTTTATATACCAGTAACAAAATAAGACTTCAAAGTCTTGCACAACTAACTAGGATCACGCACTAACTTGACAACCAAAAATTTTTATTATGATGATAATAGTAAAAAAAATGCATGAAAATTTTAAAATCTATTACGGGTAAAATCTTGAAGACTCCATACAAGTAATGGAATCTTCTGAGGTGTATGCAAGATTGTAAATAATGACCTCGTACAAAAACGAGTGAACCAGAAAACAAAAGCTCACTCATTGGGCTGAGTATGCCACCAGAATGGTGCTTTAAACAAATATAATGGAAACTACATTGTGAATAAAAGTTCTAATTCATACCTCGTATGCAGCACTAATCTCTTTAAACTTTTCAGTTGCTCCTGGTTCCTTGTTAACATCCGGGTGATACTTTAATCACCATAACATGCACAAGTAGATGTTAACAATAAAGGGAAAATAAAAATGAATTGACATTAAAGTAAAACTTATCAGTTCAATGTCTAAATGAGGATGTAACTGCAAATAAAAAGACAAAAGAGTTGGACAAAGCCAGTACTCTCCTCAAAAGAAGCCATTTCCAAACCAGTACCGTCATTAGCTAACAGTAATTCATATGCACTAAAGCTAAATATGAAAATCACACCCCAAAAGATTTCCAGAAAACGTGAAGCAATGATCGTCATGCTCCTAACGTGGATATTTCTACCGAAGTATCCACTATAAAAGAGTAACCTTTCCCAGTTGCAACCTTCCCTTATTGAATTTCACATCTTCTTTATGATTGTTTAACAGAAGACCAAGTTACTAAAGTGAACTTCGCCAATAATTGTTAGCATTCCACCTTACAACTCTTAACACACAATTATCACGTCTCTTCTCCCCCATTCCCAGCCAAAGAGAAATTCTATTTTCAAACATCCAGGAATCTCATAAAGCTCCAATAAAAGCAAAATGATACCAAACAAACAAAAACCCAGTCACTAGAAAGAGGAAACGAGAAAGATAAAGAAGCAAGCTTTACGTGTACCTGGCGAGCCAATTTTCGGTAAGCAGCCTTAATTTCTTTACCGCTAGCAGATTTTGGAACACCAAGGGTGGAGTAGTAATCCCCAGAAGCGTTAACGACAGGTCCAAAGCGATTCGTCGAAGCCCTCCTCTTGAACTTGAAAGAGATATAAAAAGATGGAGATAGGGAAAATGAAGTTGCAGACCCAAATCTCTGGAAGTTCCCACCTTTTATGAATGCACAAGAAGAAGAAGGAGGACAAGAAGAAGAAGAGGAAGATGAAGAAGAGGAAGAAAAGCCGAGGGAAGGAATGAGGGAAAAGGTCGTTGTAGCCGCCATGAGAGATAAGTTGATTAGCTAGCTCAGCTTGGATGGTACGAAACAACGGAGTTTCGGGGTTTGATCAACGTTGGTCCGTTTAGCTCGAGCTTGCTGTGTCTGGTTGGTCCACGCTTTAGAGAGAGAGAGAGAGAGAGAGTTTGTGGTGCTTATATAGGGTAATGGATGAAGAGGAAAGAAGTGCAGACACTTCCCAACCACAGAAAGAGACTTCTGCGGTCTGTCTCTTTCTTTTGACGTGTCCTTTTGGTGTTGGGTGAAAACTGAAAAGTCCGTACCTTCTTGCCTTGTCGAAATTTTTTATTCAAAAAAGTTATTAAAAAAGAATTTTTATTGAGTTTTCAAAAGTGTTTTAATAAAATATATTATTACCTCAAATCAAATCAAATCCTATCAATCGACCGATCTTCCCTTGTTGTGCTCATTACGGCAAGAGGGTCATTACTGTTTCGTGTCATTTCATTTCATGTTTAAAAAAGTTTCTTTCTTCCTTCATTCTCATGAATTGGGATGCACCTAGTCAAGAGAATATAAAGCAGACAATAGAAAGGTAATCATCTGTCTATCATTTCTCACACGTCACAAAATAATCCAAGTTCAGTTATTGAGGCTATGCAATGCCCGTACATTACAGAAAAGTGTAATGGTTGCTGGTTCACGATATTGTTCAGAAGAAAATGAATACAAGGGACCGGACGATATTTGTTGTATCACACTGGAAACCTAAACTTCAAAAGGTTCTTAGTCAATGCAGAAACTACTTGAAATTTGTATTCCTCCTCTTTAACTCCCATTAGGTGGGTAGACAGCCACCTGTACGTGCCCAAGCTGTGGCCAACGCGTTATATGTTTGTGACACCATAAGTGTAGTACCACCATAATCTGCTGAAGTATCGTATCAGAAGACATCAGGATGAAAACGTCCTGGTATAGGGCTGCTTTGATTGGCCTGTCTCAAATGCATCATCAATGCGTAATTGTTTACCTAACAGCAGAACAGTCAAAATGCAGTCAGTATCAAGAAACTGAACTACTATCACATTTGCGAAAAGGATATGAGATAGTGCAACTGTTTCACATCTTTCCAGGGAAAGAAGGGTTTTGATTAAAATTCATATAGAGCTTCGACCATGAATTAGATGTTAGATAAAGAGTGAAACTTCCTTTTGCAATTTTTTAATTTTTAATTTTCCTAAGATGAATATTGCTGATATCATATGCTCCTCTATTTGCTTATATGAAAAGCTTGCACACTCATTTGGCCAGAAGATTAAATTAAAACAGATGACTGACCTCTAGTGTTCTCAACTGTTCCTGGTACTGGGACACCAACTGCTTCAAATGCAGCAACTCTCGGTTCTTATCATCAAAATCTTTCTGACGCTCATGCTGAATTGCCACGGCTTTTTTGAGAATGTGATTCTCCCGGACTAACACTTCAATTTGTTCCTTTAGCATCATAGTTTCCTAAATCAAACAACGCAACATTTATCGATTTTTGTACCAAAGTTCAGCAATGCTTTAAAGCAACAAAGAAAAATACCAACTTATGTCACAAACATTAACAGCCTAATTATGCAGTTCTCTGTCAAATAAATCACACATCAAATGGTATGATTGACATGTCCCAGTAGTCTTAAAAAGAGCTTGTACCCATGAAACATGATTATACCTTTTGATAACTTTGTGTTGCGACTCCAGCAGCATGTTCATTAATAGATTTCTCCAAACTATCCAGCACTCTTGAGGCACGGGCTCTGGCATCATCAATGCTGCTAGCAGTTGTCATTTCCTTCACGAGCAACTCCACCCATTCTGCACCATTGGCAGGAAGGTTGTTTGGTGCTGATGTCGTTGAAGCAGCAACATCTGCCCCAAATTTCATTTTTACTATCAATCTTAGTTGGGAATTTTGGGGTTCTTTCCTTAATAAAAGGCAATATCCAAGTCAAGTTGCTTGCTAGTGGAAAAAAGAATTTAAAAAGAAAACAAAGGTAATATACTAACTTTGAGAACTGCTCAAATGCACAATAACATGCTCAAATCAATTACTTTAAGAATCTAGTTTCTATCAACAACAAGCATTCAAGTAAAGTTATGGAGCATTGCACCGATCAAATCTTTCAAGTAAACATCTGCTCAGTTAAGTAGAGTAAAACAAGGGGGAATTGGAGCAAGAAAAAGATGTTAAGTAACTGGTTCAAAGTTCATCATCAAATATTTTGAAAGTCATCCTATTCAAACTGAATTTCTGGAAATTTTAAACTTAGAACTCACAGCTACAGCATAATCACCCAAAATATTCAGAACATCTCAATAAAAGCGTAACATATACATTATACAGAATACCTAGAACTGAAATGGACCTATCAGATAAACAAATAAAATTATTTGTATA
>JANIIA010000005.1:6762034-6786648 GCA_027478495.1 Erythroxylum alaternifolium | reverse complement strand
TTTTCAGAGAAATCAAGTAGAAATAATTTTGATCTCAAAGTGAATGCCCATACTTTATCTATGACAACCCGCATTTTCTTTCCTCCATATAAAATCGAAGCAGTCACATAATTAACAATTCGTTTATCCCGTCTCAGAAAGAAAGGAAAGAAAAAAGAAATCTGGAATTTTGTCAACCCTCTTTAATATAACAACAAAGGAAAAAAAAATCTTGCACTTTAGACGAGAGCATAAATTCTATGCATGTAATCAACAAATTCAGGTAAAGGACTGGTTAAAAGAAACAGGAAGTGAAGAAGCTTACAAGAGAGAGTAAAGCGATGTTCTCTTCATTGCAACGTGTATCACTAAACTTGCTTACGTTAATGACCACTTTCTTGGATTGCTCTTCCTTCTCTACCTAACAAGGTGGCGACTGAAAATATGGGAATCTCTGAAAGTTAAGTGACAGTTAGAACTGAATTAGCAGGAAAACTTGTGGGTGTTGGGATTTAAACTTCAATATGGGCTTCCAAGCCCAATCAGTCAGTAGCTACATTTTGGGTAGCCATTTTGCTATAAAGCTGCGAAGAGATGTTTATTGTCTGATCCTGACAACATTAGTTGTTTGGTCACCGTTGGATTGAAGTGAAAGTAATGCATAGCGTATCATAAGGTGATGAGTTAGTGGGGGAAGCAAAAACATAAATGGATTGAAGCATATATAATGCATATACCCGACAAATATTTTAGCAGGTGGATTTATACAGAGCGTGTAACTTCATATACATCAGCATTTGCATATTCTACAACTTGGTACTTAACCAGCTAGGCTGAAAACAAAGTTCTTGGCCAATACGTTGTGTTCCAGTTCATGAATTCCTGAACTTTTGAGGTTATGAAACTTGTGTGTGGCTCATAATCTACCTGACTGCAGCAGTATGAAGACCTTCTTTGAAGATAATATTTGCAAATGGAGGTGGAAGCCAAGTTGCATTGCTCCCAACCCGGCCATCTTGATCGCCTCGTCGTTGTCGTTTATTCAGTTTCGCGCCTACTCTTCGTCCAATGGACATGCTAAGCTTCATAGCAGTGAATACACCCAATGCAATTGTAAGGGGCCTTATAGACCAGTGAAAATCCTCAACGTGTTTATACTTCTCCACCACTCCTGCACAATTATCGAAAGACACCAGTTCTACTTCAGCTGGATCTGCTAAAAAGCTGTTACGTTCATCTCCGAGAACAAGCCTGCCTGGAAAATTGACGACAAGACACCCATTTGGAAGTACTTGTGAAATTCGTCCCGTGGCCCATGCTCCACCTCTCTTATGAGGCCACTCAAAACGGGGAGTAACCACATTTTCCTTCAGCCTTATGAACTGGCCCACATGGTAAGCTTTAGCCATTTGAAGCTCAGAAGAGTTCCCTCTCCATAGAGTTTCCAAACCTATAAATCCAACCGATACACTTCCGTCACGCCTTATAGAGTGTAGAATCCCTACAGAAGAAGACTTGTCATTTTCTTCTTTAATGCATACCCAATCTCCCACAGCAAAGCCACTGGTAACCCTTTCAAGAGTTGATTCCTGTACCCTTAGAGGGTTCTGCACTCCAGCAATTTTCACCAGAGTAAAACCACTTTTATCAGCACCATTATCTAGACCAGTCACGATTCCTTTATGGACATCCATGGCCTGAGGTTTGTATGTGCTAACTTGTTTTCTTAGACGGACTGTGTCACCAACTTGAAGACGGTTCTTTGAGAGGTACCAAGAGGTATAGCCACCATGATTTGATTTCTCAACAAGCCCTCTGGTTTCCATACCAATCCATTCTCCATCACCATTGAAAGCTCTCAAAGAGCTGCAACAACAACTTGTCTGTTATTCAAATGCAAAAGGTCATGGAGGATAGGGGAATTACATGTTCAAAGTACTGAATTTCTATGTATCTTGTTCTTGAACAAATTTTGCAAGAATATCCCAGAATAAAGTGACAACAGTCCAAGAATCACAAACCAAAAAGGTTCCACTCAGAAGTCTCATTTCTTGCTAGACTTGAGCAACAATAACTATTTCAGGAAAAAAAAAAGGATAAAAACATTTTTAACACAACATATTACATTTCGTTGAGAGGGGCATTAATAGCCTGAGAATTAAGGTACAACATTTATAAAAAATAACCACTGGTAATTATTTAGGTGCCCAAAAATTGCCCCCTATTTTCAGAAAAGAAACGGCATTCCTATCTGGGATAGTGAAAGGGGGATGTCTGGAGTGGATTGAGTGAGAAAGGGATGTAAGAAAGATTTCTGTATCACGTGCCAGTATCTTTCTGAAGAATAAATCAGCGAATTTGATGGCGCTATAGCAAAAGTAAGAGATCTTTTTAGTAAAACTGCAAAAATAACTCGCATTCAATCCATATTATAGAAGAGTAGTTAGTCGTGAAACCAATATAGCCTAACACCAGCAGTCATGTAAATCCATTTGTCTTTAAGTAAATAGCTGCTAAACTAAGTTCAAGAATTACCTTTCAAATGCATACAAAATGTCTTTCACTAAAGGTCTATTCCGGAGATCATACTCAAAGCAACCTATAATAACATTCTCCACATCAGGAGGGAGGCCAACTGGAACTTGTGGTTTTTCGTGCTTGAACACAACTGACTGATATATTTCGTCACTTGATTTCCCAAACCAGGGTTGAACACCGGTCAACATCTCAACTATGCTACATCCAAACCCCCAAGAGTCAGTCTCAGAGGAAATTGGACCCCTAACTTTTGGTTCCCACTGTTCTGGAGCCATGTAATTTGCAGTTCCAAGTCTAAGAATCATATCTGAGTTCAACAAAGGGATCCCAAGAAGTAGGTAAGGGATACCAAAGTCCCCCAGAACCAATTGGTCGTGATCATTCACAAGGAAGTTAGAAGGCTTAAGGTTCAAGACCAACAAACCAATTGAGTGCAACTGGAGGAGTCCTTTCGCTAAATTGATACCGTACCTGTAAACATTAACATATTACCAATTTCCATATAGATAACATGATTCTATCAAATCCACACTAAAAGCATCTGATACAATAAGGACGTGAATCTCCAAAATCACCACCTTAAAACATGTGACAAATCAAGCTTTCCTCCTTTCAGCCAAGCCATTCGATCAGCAATAGATCCTTCGTAAAACTTCATAGCAATGCAGATCTGCCGAACCAATAAACACAATTGAGATCTCTAACAGAGTTTTGATTGAAAACAGAAACATCAAAGAAATATAAAGAAACAACTTAATCACTCGTACAGATACAATACTCAAGGAGAAAGAGAAGATTCAGCCATGTTAAACTCACCTTTCCATTTATTATTGAGATACCGTGCAACCAACAAACACCTTGAATTTCACGGCACTTTAAAAATAACCCCTCAAACCTCTCGATAAATGTTTGGGTTAAGTCCTCCGTCATTGGAGGCAACATCTTGACTGCAACTTCATGATACTCGTCAAAATCATCAGCTGATTGGTGATGTGTTGCCAACCAAACGTCACCAAACGTGCCTCTTCCAATCCTGTGCTTAAGTTTCAATTTAGCTGGATCAATATATGGCAAAATCTGAGTTGGTGCAGCAACAACTGTTCTAAGGTTGTCGGGATCTCCATCAAAAAGTTCATACTCAAATGAAGCAGCTGACTGAGGCACTCTAATCTGCTTAGCCATCTGACCTTGATCCATTTAAACAAAGTTAGCTGAATGAACCTTGCTCTTAGCAACAAACATCAAATTTCACCCTGGCACCCACAAGATACCTATCACTCCCAATTTACAATGAAAATGACCCTAAGTCCGGAAGCCAGGTCATATTAGGTACGGGGTGTAAACGTAAACAAAGAAAGATCGTTTCTTGACGAAGAACATCAATCAAATTACCAAGATCAACATAGATGTCAGCTATTTAACTCTATTGGGGTCGACTCACCATCACAAATCCAACTATAAAAAACAAATTTCCTACACGATATTATCGAACTTCCTTCGATAATACACCAAATAAGCTAACTAATTTGCTTCAAGATAAAAACTTTATCATTATGTTGGGCAGCAAAACTGAAGGTAAAAGGAAACATCCAACAAAAGAGGAAGGAAAACTTAGAATCCCCGTCGACTGTAGGAAGAAAATTTCAACTCTAAATGAAGTTTATATCTTTCACTTTCATTCATTTTCCAGGGAGCCAAAAATTAGATGGAAAAAGAAAAAGAGGAGTGATGTAAAGCTTACAAGTGAAGACCCAAGAAAGAACAAAGAATCCGGAGATGCAATAATCCAACGTCCAGTCCAGAAACAGAATTCCTTTTGATTGTAATAAATATCTCCAAAGTCTTACAATCCTTGCGCTCAATAGCACCTCAAGAGGCACCAAACTCGGTGCTGCCTTGTCCTATTTGGCTTCCAAGTCACCCCATAAGAAGACAACATGGGATGGTCAAGTTCTTACAAACAAATTCTGATAATTGGGTTATTGTAGAAATTTGCATTTAAGACAAACCTTATTTTTAATAAAATTATTAATTAGTAATTGTTAGCTATCATTTAATAATTATATATTTATATTTATACTTAATTTATTATTGCTTATTAAAAACTCAACTTGTTTTATCAATTTAACCATAAAAATTTTGAACTTTTTGGTTCCGTTTTTAACTTTTGAGTACGATTTACTTTAATAATTTTTGTTGATAAAAATTGATCAATATATTAATTAATTAATCAATTTTATTAAATAATAAAATTTTACAAACCAAAATAAATTAATTAATTTTTATTTAACAATCTATTTTTAATTAAACTTTAAATTATTCGATGAATAAGGACAATCTCTTTCAATCATATTTTAAATTCTTTAATTTTATTAAATCTTTAGCTAATTTTATGACAGTTTAATATCAGAGAAACCTGTTAAACTTTAAACCTCTTTTCTTACTGATTTAACTTCTAACTCGGTTTTTAAAATATTGTTTATTATAAAATTATATTAATAAACATTTTAATTTAATTTGATATAGTTTATATTTATTTTAAAATTTTAACAAATATTACACATAATAAAAATTTTAAAATAAATTTGGTGGTGATTATTTTCTTTTTAACTTTTAAATTTTTTTTAATTTTCAAAGAAATTTAGAACATTTGAAAAAAAAAGGTCTATTATTAAAAAAAACATGAGAACTATAAGGGCCAATCGGTGGAGCCCACTATATTACACCGCCCAACCCGCATGGGAGGCGGTTAGTCGTAGGTATTCTACAAAAGGCCTGAAAGCCCAAACTTGCAATATGATTTCCTTTTAGTTACTCATTTCTGTTTGCTCTCTCGCTCACTGTCAAGTAGTGGAAGAGAGAAGAAGAAAGGAAACCCGACCCTAAACCCTAAGGATTGCCATTGACAAAAACATTCCTCTTTGTTCTGTTAGTTAACTTAATTGTACATGAAGAGGATCTTCTGCTGGTAGCTCAGTTTCTTTGGTCGTGCTAGCTAGGGTTTGGAGTTGAGCAACCATGTGGAACAACAACTCAGATGCTCATCTCGCGCCTCCGGGGACGGGGGGACCGTCCGTGCCGCCGCCTCCTCTGCCGTCTCAGCCTTCGTACACGGTGCTCCAGCAGCAAGCACCTCCGACTTCTGCCGAGGAGGCTGAGGCGAGGCTGGAGGAGAAGGCTCGCAAATGGCAGCAGCTTAACACAAAGCGGTACAGTGACAAGAGGAAGTTCGGCTTTGTCGAGACGCAGAAGGAGGATATGCCTCCTGAGCATGTTAGGAAGATTATCAGGTCAGTGTTTTTGAGGATTTATTGATTCTCTAGTGGTATGGATTTTGAAGGTTATGTGTTTTGAATTTGAACTTTTTCTCAATTGAATTGTTGTCTTGTGTTCATGAAGGTTTTAGCTTTGGTAAATATGAAGCCAAATTGCTACTTGATCTCAATTTATGAACTGAAGGGAAAATTAAAGAACTCCTACAGATTTCTTAAGAATTTGGAGAATCATTAAATTAGAATTTTGATTTTTTGGGTTGATATTGCTTTAGGTTTGACTTTATTTTGATCAACGGGATATTATAGGATTTTGTGTTTCGGCAACACTATCAATATGATGAACACTTTCTGGCGATCTGTTTACTAAATATGATTATATACAATGCAGAGACCATGGGGATATGTCCACCAAGAAATATCGTCACGATAAACGTGTGTATCTTGGGGCCCTTAAGTTCATTCCACATGCAGTTTATAAGCTTCTTGAGAATATGCCAATGCCTTGGGAGCAAGTTCGTGATGTGAAGGTTCTCTATCATATCACTGGAGCAATCACTTTTGTCAATGAGATTCCGTGGGTAGTTGAACCTATTTACTTAGCTCAGGTGTGTTCCTCTTGTCCAAAGGAGATTTAAGTCTGGGATGTTCTATTTTTTGTATTCTAGTATTTATTTTCATTTCTAACATTCTTGTTGAATTTGCATGCATTTTCCAGTGGGGTACAATGTGGATTATGATGCGTAGAGAAAAGAGGGATCGGAGGCACTTCAAGAGAATGAGGTTTCCGCCATTTGATGATGAAGAACCACCATTAGACTATGCTGATAATTTGTTAGATGTTGATCCATTAGAACCTATCCAATTAGAGTTAGATGAAGAAGAAGATTCTGCTGTCTATACTTGGTTTTATGACCATAAGCCTCTTGTCAAGACAAAGCTTATCAATGGTCCGAGCTACAGGAAGTGGCATCTTTCCCTTCCAATAATGGCAACTCTTCACAGGTTGGCAGGACAGCTTCTCTCTGATTTGATAGATCGCAACTATTTCTACTTGTTTGATATGGAGTCATTCTTCACCGCTAAAGCCTTGAACATGTGCATTCCTGGTATGTTTCATGCTTCTCTTATTTATCTATTTACCGTCTTTATTTATTGTCTATGATCAGTACTGTATTAGCCACTCTTGTTATACCTAATGTTTTTCATTTTGGACTAAATTCCATTTGTTAAAAAGAGTGCAAAAGGACTATTTAACATTATTTTGCCTGTCTCTTATTTCAACTGTTTTTTGGATTAGAATATTGTATACTTTTTGGATTTTAAGTTCAATGATTATACTTCTACTCAAGACTTGTTGGTCTCTTCTTGTTACTGCTCTTTGCAGTGGGCTTATTGATGCTACATAAGTTCATACTTATAACAATGATTTTATCTGATTTCCTGAGTAAAAATTTACTACTCCTGAGTTTTTTCCCCATATCAGGTGGACCTAAGTTTGAGCCTTTGTATCGTGACATGGAGAAAGGAGATGAAGACTGGAATGAGTTTAATGACATTAACAAACTCATTATACGGTCACCTTTGAGGACTGAGTACAGAATTGCATTTCCACATCTGTATAATAACAGGCCTAGGAAAGTGAAACTTTCTGTTTATCACACTCCCATGATCATGTACATCAAGGCTGAGGATCCTGATTTACCTGCTTTCTACTATGATCCTTTATTACATCCCATAACCTCTGCCCCCAAGGAACGCAGAGAGAAGAAGACTCATGAGGATGAGGAGGAGGATGATTTTTTCTTGCCTGATGGTGTGGAACCTTTGCTTCAAAATTCTCAACTTTATACAGATACCACAGCTGCTGGCATTTCTCTGCTGTTTGCCCCACGGCCCTTTAACATGAGATCTGGTCGAATGCGAAGAGCAGAAGACATTCCCCTTGTATCTGAGTGGTACAAGGAGCATTGGTAAGATGATAATTTCTCTTTGCAATATTATTGTTCAAATTCTTATTGTTCATAATGAATAATATGTTGTGGTTTATTTTTTGCAGTCCTCCTACGTATCCTGTAAAAGTTCGAGTCAGCTATCAAAAGCTGTTAAAATGCTTTGTGTTGAATGAACTTCATCATAGACCACCTAAAGCTCAAAAGAAGAAGCACTTGTTTCGGTCTCTAGCAGCAACAAAGTTCTTCCAATCCACAGAACTTGATTGGGCAGAAGCAGGCCTTCAAGTCTGTAGGCAGGGTTACAACATGCTGAATTTGTTAATTCACAGAAAAAATCTAAATTATCTTCACCTTGATTACAATTTCAACTTGAAACCTGTGAAGACTTTGACTACAAAGGAACGTAAGAAGTCTCGTTTTGGCAATGCTTTCCATCTCTGCCGTGAGATTTTGCGTTTGACAAAGCTTGTTGTTGATGCTAATATTCAGTTCCGGTTGGGTAATGTGGATGCATTTCAATTGGCTGATGGTCTGCAATACATATTTTCCCATGTTGGCCAGTTAACAGGGATGTACAGGTACAAGTATAGGCTGATGCGACAGATAAGGATGTGCAAAGACCTGAAACATTTAATTTATTATCGTTTCAATACTGGACCAGTGGGGAAGGGGCCTGGATGTGGATTCTGGGCACCTATGTGGAGGGTGTGGCTGTTCTTTTTACGTGGCATAGTGCCTCTTTTAGAACGGTGGTTGGGGAATCTTCTTGCGCGACAGTTTGAAGGGAGGCATTCGAAAGGAACAGCGAAGACTGTTACAAAGCAACGTGTTGAGAGCCACTTTGATTTGGAGCTTCGAGCAGCTGTTATGCATGATGTTCTTGATGCAATGCCAGGTGAATATCTTTCCATTAACAAGAAACTCCTTCTGAATTTTGTTTGGCTGAGGTTATGCTATTTGCTTGTCTATAATGGGTTATTAATATTACAGAGGGCATCAAGCAAAACAAAGCTAGGACCATACTGCAGCACCTTAGTGAAGCCTGGCGCTGTTGGAAAGCCAACATTCCTTGGAAGGTTCCTGGTTTGCCAGTTCCTATTGAAAACATGATTCTGCGTTATGTCAAGTCAAAAGCAGACTGGTGGACAAATGTTGCTCATTATAATCGGGAACGTATAAGAAGAGGTGCAACGGTTGATAAGACAGTTTGTCGAAAAAATCTAGGGAGATTGACTCGCCTTTGGCTAAAGGCAGAACAGGTAATTGTTCCTTATGTATTCAACAAATGATTCCATTCTACTGCATATTTTATATGTTAATTAATGGTTCTTCATTTTGTGATTGTATTCTCCTGTCTTGTATCTCTTCAGGAACGTCAACACAATTATCTGAAAGATGGTCCATATGTTACCCCAGAAGAAGCAGTTGCCATTTATACAACAACTGTGCACTGGTTGGAGTCTAGGAAGTTTTCCCCCATCCCATTCCCTCCATTGTCATACAAACACGACACCAAGCTACTTATCCTTGCTCTTGAAAGGTTGAAGGAGTCCTATAGTGTGGCCGTGAGACTAAACCAGTTACAAAGGGAAGAACTGGGTCTTATTGAACAAGCTTATGATAATCCACATGAGGCATTATCACGAATTAAGCGTCATCTGCTCACTCAGCGTGCATTCAAAGAAGTATGTTAACAATCAATGTTCCGTTTGCCTTGATGTTTGAGGTTCCTTCTTTTGGTTTTGTGTTGACCTTTTCTTTATGAGTTTTTGTTTATATTTTCTTTTTGCAGGTTGGCATAGAGTTCATGGATTTGTACAGTTCTTTGATTCCAGTATATGAAATTGAGCCTCTTGAAAAAATAACTGATGCATATCTTGATCAATATCTGTGGTATGAAGGTGACAAACGCCATCTATTCCCTAACTGGATTAAGCCTGCAGACTCCGAGCCACCACCACTATTAGTTTATAAATGGTGTCAGGGTATAAACAATTTGCAAGGTGTTTGGGACACAAGTGAGGGGCAGTGTGTGGTAATGCTTCAGACAAAGTTTGAGAAATTCTTTGAAAAGATTGACTTGACAATGTTAAACAGGTGAGATATATACAACTTCTGGTTAGTACTTTGAAAGGAGTTTCCATTCTTGAAGATTCACTTTCCCTTCCTCTGATTTTGCAGGCTTCTTCGTCTGGTTCTTGACCACAATATTGCCGATTATGTCACTGCTAAGAATAATGTTGTGTTGTCCTACAAAGATATGAGTCACACAAACTCGTATGGATTAATACGTGGTCTTCAGTTTGCGTCTTTTGTTGTGCAATATTATGGACTTGTCTTAGATCTTCTGCTTCTTGGACTGACCCGAGCGAGTGAGATTGCTGGTCCACCACAAATGCCTAATGAATTCATGACTTACTGGGACACAAAAGTTGAGACACGACATCCAATTCGACTGTATTCTAGGTACATTGACAGAGTGCATATACTGTTCCGCTTTACTCATGAAGAAGCCCGAGACCTTATCCAGCGGTATTTAACTGAACACCCTGATCCCAACAATGAAAATATGGTTGGATATCAAAACAAAAAATGTTGGCCCAGAGATGCAAGAATGAGACTCATGAAGCATGATGGTATGTGCATGTTGTCAATTTTCTTTTTGACAGATGATTTTTTGTTTGAACTTCAATTGTATTGGTGGTTTAATTTCATGAGATAATAATTTTCTCTATGACTTCTTTTTTCAGTAAATCTTGGGAGGAGTGTGTTCTGGGATATGAAGAATCGCCTCCCGCGAAGCATCACAACTTTAGAGTGGGAGAATAGCTTTGTTTCTGTTTACAGCAAGGACAATCCAAACTTGCTCTTTAGCATGTATGTATATCTGCATTCTTGGTGTTTCTTTTATGGCCCTAAGCAAGTTTTGGTATATAATCAGCGGTAGATATTCCAAGTTCCTACATATTCATCTCTTGTATGTGCAGGTGCGGTTTTGAGGTTCGGATCCTTCCAAAGATAAGGATGACACAGGAAGCATTTAGCAATACCAGAGATGGTGTTTGGAATTTGCAGAATGAGCAGACCAAGGAGCGCACTGCAATTGCTTTCCTAAGGGTTGATGATGAGCACATGAAGGTGTTTGAGAATCGGGTGAGGCAGATTCTTATGTCTTCCGGGTCCACTACGTTTACAAAAATTGTCAACAAATGGAACACAGCCCTGATAGGTACTTGCAATATCATTTTTTGGTTCAAGTGTTTTAGTCATCTTGTCCTGTTTGAAATATTCTTTTGCCTGAGATTTTTCACTTATTTCTCCTCTGTTCTTTTAGGACTAATGACTTACTTCCGTGAGGCAACTGTGCATACTCAAGAGCTGTTGGATTTACTCGTTAAATGTGAAAATAAAATCCAAACCCGTATCAAAATTGGGTTGAACTCAAAAATGCCAAGCAGGTAAGTGCTTAATCTTAGGTTTCCATGTTCTTCTTTGATATCTTTGTTGCATACCTGGAATCTTCAATGATTGTTTATCTTTTTCAGATTCCCTCCTGTTATTTTCTATACACCAAAAGAAATTGGAGGACTGGGCATGTTATCAATGGGTCATATATTGATCCCACAAAGTGACCTGAGGTATAGTCAGCAGACAGATGTTGGTGTAACCCACTTCAGGAGTGGTATGAGTCATGAAGAAGACCAATTGATTCCAAATCTATATCGATACATTCAGGTAATGTCTGATTCAGGTTTGGGAATTGAGAGAATTGAGTTGTAGTTAACTTATGTTGTTTATGTCCTTCTCATACTGATATTTTCATTAATCTGTGAACAGCCTTGGGAAAGCGAGTTTATTGATTCACAACGTGTCTGGGCAGAGTATGCATTGAAGAGGCAGGAAGCACAGGCACAAAATAGACGCTTAACCCTAGAAGATTTGGAAGTAAGCTGTTCTCTTTACCTTTTTTTCCCTTAAATTTATGATGGGTTTATATACAGTGAAAGTTGTGGAGTTTGCTTTCACAATATATTTGAGCTGGAGTAAAGATAGTTTGTTCTTCAATGTTTTGCTGGCAAAAATCTGGTGAAAAAGAAAAGAAGGGGCACAGGGGAGTATTTTGACAATATAACATCTCTGGACTTGATGTCGAAATGTTTCTAATACATATACTTTTTGATTGACAGGATTCATGGGACAGGGGAATTCCGCGCATCAATACGTTGTTTCAAAAGGACAGGCACACTCTGGCATATGACAAAGGATGGAGAGTGCGCACAGATTTCAAGCAGTATCAGGTTCTGAAACAAAATCCTTTCTGGTGGACTCATCAGAGGCATGATGGGAAATTGTGGAACTTGAACAATTATAGAACAGATGTCATCCAAGCTCTTGGTGGTGTTGAGGGCATTCTTGAGCATACCTTGTTTAAAGGAACTTAGTAAGTAGTTCCGAATGATTCTTTCTTACTTCAGCAATCTTTGAAAAGAATTTTGTGTGCTTGTTTCTTGAGCTTTCTTATTTAGTAAGTTAATTATTTGATGCATGTAGCTCCCACCTTGGAAATTGATGTAGTTTATTATTTTTGGCACTCTTTATCATTTTTCTCTAATTTGACCATTAAATAATGCTGTTTAATTGTGGTTATTACATTTGTTTATGTCATTCTCATCAAGAGCTCCTTCCTAACTGCTTTACTTGCTTTCCAGCTTTCCAACCTGGGAAGGTCTCTTTTGGGAGAAGGCATCTGGTTTCGAGGAGTCAATGAAATATAAGAAGCTCACTAATGCTCAAAGATCTGGTCTAAACCAAATTCCTAACCGTAGATTCACTCTGTGGTGGTCGCCTACAATTAATCGAGCCAATGTCTACGTGGGTTTCCAAGTGCAATTGGATCTAACTGGAATCTTTATGCATGGGAAGATTCCAACCTTGAAAATTTCACTCATTCAGATATTCCGTGCACACTTGTGGCAGAAGATTCATGAGAGCGTCGTCATGGATCTCTGTCAGGTCTTGGATCAGGAGCTGGATGCATTGGAAATTGAAACTGTTCAAAAGGAAACAATCCATCCTAGAAAGAGTTACAAGATGAACAGTTCTTGTGCAGACATTCTCCTCTTTGCTGCCCATAGATGGCCAATGTCAAAGCCTAGTCTTGTGGCCGAGTCGAAGGATGTTTTTGATCAGAAGGCAAGCAACAAGTATTGGATCGATGTTCAGCTTCGATGGGGTGACTATGACTCTCATGATATTGAGCGATATACCCGGGCTAAATTTATGGACTACACAACAGACAACATGTCTATATATCCATCTCCAACTGGTAATTCCTCCTCTTGATTTTATTCTTTACCCCTTTCTAGCTTTGCAGATCACTAATCTTTTTTTTTTTTTTTTGAGTTCAGGGGTCATGATTGGGATTGATCTTGCATATAACTTGCACTCGGCTTTTGGTAACTGGTTTCCTGGGTCTAAGCCATTATTAGCTCAGGCGATGAATAAGATCATGAAGGTAAAATTGTAAAATATTTTTATACTAGCATTTTTTTCGGCTGAGTTACTGATGATAGCCTCTGGTTTTGTGCTAATGGTCTGTTTTAATGCAGTCAAATCCAGCTTTATATGTTTTGAGAGAGCGTATTAGGAAAGGTTTGCAGTTGTACTCTTCTGAGCCTACAGAACCTTATTTGTCATCCCAGAACTATGGGGAGATCTTCAGCAATCAGATAATATGGTTTGTAGATGACACTAATGTGTATCGTGTCACAATTCACAAGACTTTTGAAGGAAATCTCACAACAAAGCCCATTAATGGTGCCATCTTCATATTCAATCCAAGAACCGGACAGCTATTTTTAAAGGTTGGTGATCTTTACATTAGTTTATTGCTTGAGCCAAACCTACTTCAATATAGGAGATTCTAAACTTGATTTGGCTGATATCTTGCAGGTCATCCATACTAGTGTATGGGCCGGACAGAAGCGTCTTGGTCAGCTTGCCAAATGGAAAACTGCTGAAGAAGTTGCTGCTCTTGTTCGTTCTCTACCTGTCGAGGAGCAGCCAAAGCAAATTATCGTGACACGTAAAGGAATGCTTGATCCACTGGAGGTTCACTTACTAGATTTTCCAAACATAGTTATAAAGGGAAGTGAATTGCAACTCCCCTTCCAGGCATGCTTGAAGATAGAAAAATTTGGTGACTTAATTTTGAAAGCAACAGAGCCACAGATGGTGTTATTCAACATCTATGATGACTGGCTGAAGAGTATTTCTTCTTACACTGCATTCTCCCGACTCATTTTGATCCTACGTGCACTCCATGTGAACAATGAGAAGGCAAAGATGTTACTTAAGCCTGACAAAACCATCATCACTGAACCTCACCACATCTGGCCTTCTCTTACTGATGATCAGTGGATGAAGGTTGAAGTTGCTTTAAGAGATCTTATACTTTCAGACTATGCCAAGAAGAACAATGTAAATACCTCAGCTCTAACACAATCTGAAATCAGAGACATTATACTTGGAGCTGAGATTACACCGCCTTCTCAACAGAGGCAACAGATAGCTGAAATAGAGAAACAGGTAATATCTGTTTCCACGTGTGCTTCTCCTCATTATGTGCTGTTTATGTGAAGCTGATAGCCTAGTGGATTTTTCAGGCTAAAGAGGCAAGCCAGCTTACAGCAGTCACAACAAGGACTACAAATGTGCATGGTGATGAACTTATTGTTACCACCACAAGTCCCTATGAGCAAGCCGCATTTGGTTCCAAGACAGATTGGCGTGTTAGGGCAATATCAGCGACAAATCTCTATCTCCGAGTGAATCATATATATGTTAATTCAGAGGACATTAAGGTATATTCTCGACTTATGTGCTATTAGGTTCTATGCAATACTTGCATTTGCTCAAGTTGGAGTCTATGATTGCAGGAAACTGGATATACCTATATTATGCCAAAGAATATATTGAAGAAGTTCATCTGTATAGCAGATCTAAGAACACAAATTTCTGGCTACTTGTATGGTATAAGTCCACCAGATAATCCTCAGGTCAAGGAGATTCGCTGCATTGCTTTGCCACCACAATGGGGAACTCATCAACAAGTACACCTCCCGTCAGCTCTGCCTGATCATGATTTCCTCAATGATCTGGAGCCTTTGGGGTGGATGCATACACAGCCAAATGAGCTTCCTCAGTTGTCACCGCAGGTTTGTCTTCTCTCAGTCCTTGACTTACGATTTTAGTAGTTGCATATGATTTTCATGTCCTAACTGGCGCAAGTTGATTTTTATAGGATCTTACATCACATGCTCGGATTCTGGAGAACAACAAACAGTGGGATGGTGAGAAGTGCATTATTTTGACTTGCAGTTTCACTCCAGGATCATGCTCGTTAACTGCTTACAAGCTAACTCCAAGCGGGTATGAGTGGGGACGACTCAACAAGGATACTGGAAGCAATCCTCACGGTTACTTGCCTACTCACTATGAAAAGGTTCAGATGCTTCTAAGTGACCGCTTTTTCGGTTTCTACATGGTAAGTACAATTACCTAACGACTCTCACTGTATTGCTCTCCGTTTCATGTGACAGTTTAGTTTCTTATAATTTCTTGCTTTATAATGACAATTTTTGTTGAAACTTTCTGTTTCATAGGTTCCTGACAATGGTCCATGGAATTACAACTTCATGGGAGTGAAACATACAGCAAGCATGAAGTATGGCATGAAACTGGGGTCTCCCCGTGAGTATTACCATGAGGACCACAGGCCTACGCATTTCCTGGAATTCAGCAACCTTGAAGAGGTTGAGACAGCAGAGGGTGATAGGGAGGATACATTCACTTGAAGTGATTTTTTGTAACATAAATTTTCTTCTAAAATCTTTTGCCAGTCCTATGAAATGAAAGCCAGTACTACTTGGAAAGTATGAAATGGTATTTTTGTTGTAACGGTTGATTTAAAGGTCACCTTGGGACTTAACTTTCAAAAAAGTTGATCACTGCCATCTTTTACACAGCAGTCTTACTTAGGTCTGCTTAAGTATGACTTTAGCCTTCAACAATTTTTGAGATGTTTACCTCACACTTCTGAACAAATAATGCCACGAAAATAATAAGAAAATAAAGGCTATTAAAAAAAAGAAAATATGGTAAAATCAATATTTATATTACTTTTCTTCAAAAGAATATAATGAATGTTCTCTCTGATTGAATGAGGAGAGCAAAGTTCGAATGAGCTATATATATGTATTTTAGTTTGAAAATAAAGTTATATTCAGAATTTTATTTAAATTAAATTGTTTAAGATTATGCTAAAATTAAGTCTAGCTTTATTAGGTTATATCATATGGATCAATTAGATGACATTCTTATAACAAAAAGATCTAGTTTACATTCAAATAAGAAAATTATATTCTTATATTTGAAGATCTCCGCTATCTTCATATGAGTCCCACTGTAACTCTGACTCTTATTTGTTACATCAATCAAGATTTTTTCAAAATCTCTATCCGTTAATAATGCAGTATGATCTTGCTAAAATTCACATAACACACTGACCTAATCCAGTACTTATCACGATAAATCCGCTAATTATGGTCTATCGAGCATGGACCAAAATTCTTAGTCCACCAAGTCCTTATCCTAAGTTGAGTCATTTTTCACAAAGTCCGAAACTCTTATCAAAATTCACATCAATTCCGATCTCACCCACCCATGTTTAGCTTAATATTTTCACATGCATCCCTCACGTGTCTAATCTAACCACCCTTCCACTTTAAGGCGCAACGTGAAGATCGCTAAGAAATGTTCCAAAGTTTAAGGTTCTATCAGTAAGGCCATCTTTGGGCATATGTATGTACTAGACTTTTAGCTGTAAATACCATAGCATGTTTTGGAATTGAAAGATTTCAAATAAATATGCTTAACATTACAAAACCAAACCTGTAGAGTAATTAATATTCTGCAGCCTAACCTACGAAATTTGAACAAATTCAACTTATGGCACTCATAAAACATGATTCAGCAACCATTGACCGAGAAAAGACTCCGGACATATCTAATAAATTGGCCGGCGAATTGGAGCTCAATCCCACAACAAATAACAATTTACAACTAACAATTACACAAAGTCTTAGGAGTCATCTTGTCCAATCTCCTTCACTTCATGTTTCAAATCCTTCTCCGACGAGATAGAATCACAGCTATCTTCAGCAACTGGCCCGACATCATTATAATCAGCAACCTTTTGAGACTTGAACAATTCATCATTCTCTAGTTCAGCCAGCTTTTCGTTCGATTCTCCTTTAAGTAGGTCTACCACTTCAAGCATTGTGGGTCTTTTCTCAGGCTGATTTTGAGTGCATACAAGAGCCACAATTATGATTCTCTTCAACTCTTCCTCCTCAAACTTCCCATTCAACCTTGGATCAGCAAGCTCTGACAACTTTCCCTCGCAAAATAACGGCAAGGCCCAATCAACAATGATCCGCTTCGTTGCTGCACTGAGTTTCTCTATGGGCTTCTTGCCACTAGCAAGCTCTAATAAGAGAATGCCAAAGCTAAAAACATCGCAGCTTTCCGATGCTTTCCCTAGCATGGCATACTCTGGGGCAAGATAGCCAAGGGTACCTTTAACTCTGGTGGTTACATGGGTTGCACCATCAGGTATTAGCTTAGCAAATCCAAAATCTGCAACCTGAGCCTGGAAATCAGAATCCAATAGAACATTGCTAGCTTTGATGTCTCTGTGAATAATATGCGGTGTTGCATGGTGGTGAAGATAGCTGGATGGATCAACCAAATTATGAAATTAGTACAAGTGCACTGCATCTTAAAATATGAAGGCAAATAACAGTATGCTACTTACGCAATTCCTTCAGCAGAACCTATTGCAATATTCATTCGTCTCTTCCAGTCCAGGAGACATTCTGCTGAATGATGCCCGTGAAGATGAGAAAGCAAACTCAAATTTGGCATGTAGTCATACACGATCAAACGTTCTTGCCCTTCAGCACAATAACCACGCAGACTAAGCAAATTCTTGTGTCTAACACGGGCTAGTATTTCAACCTCAACAGCAAATTCCATCTCAGCTTTGTTGCTCCAGACCTTTAACCTTTTAACTGCAATCTGCACATATCTCTCTTTTCATAATGACATTTGGGTTCATAACTGAGAATAAACATGTGCATGCACAATCTTAAGTTATGAATAGTAGTGCAAATTGAGAAACAACGGAGCATTTGATCCAGAAACTAAGGATGCTTTTAACGTGCCACAAAACCTTCCAATTTACTACAAGAATAAATTGTACTGCCTCCCTAACCCAATTCACGATCAACTTCTATGCCTGTCCCTGATTGCATATTTTTCACTCTAATAATCAATGTTGCAGCTATCCTAACAGATTAAGCAAAAGATTCTTTGTTGATGACATCCAACAAGAAATCAGAAACTAGCAACAAGAATGCATTTACTTTATGTCCCAACTTTGTTGACTATTATACAAGTCACAAACCATAACTGTCATTTTGATAGTGATTGCAATACTTCTTTTGCAAGCAAATCAATGATAGGATTGCTGGGTGATTTCTATAGGACAATAAGGGAACAATGCTCTTAAATAATCCAAAATAATTCAGATTATGGCAGCCTAAACAAGTAAGACTAACCATTCAGGACTACAAATAACATGAACCATCTCAAAAGCCTATTTGTATCAGAGCTAAATAGTTCAAATTACCAAGGTTCAAGGATAAAAACACGGATGGAAATGCGGGGCTAACAAAAGAAAGGTAATTATTCACAAATCAGTTAAAATTTGCATGTAAAGATTTAAAGGTTTAGATTGTTACTTGTGATCCATCCCATAGCTGACCCCAGTAAACACTGCCAAAACCCCCTTCTCCCAGCTTATTGTCATAGTTGAAATTGTTTGTTGCTGCATGTAATTCCTTCAAGGAGAAAATCCGCCATGTAGGCTGCTTCTTTCCTTGCTCTTTCCTGCACAATCATATGATCATCATATAGATTTACATTTTAAAAAGCGCATTTAACTGTAAATCACAGGAATGAATCATCAAGTTCACGAGTCAAAAGATATGATAGGTTCTAGCATGTAGGCCAAAATCCTTTCTTGTTCTCTTGGATAATGTGGGAACCAGAATCATTCCGTGCTAATAAAGCAAGATCCTACACCTTTAAGCAACGAGGATTTAAGGAAGACCTTTAACAAATTCCATTATATTATCAATATCTGAACCACAACCAACTGTAAATCCTGCTATGTCATCAAGTGAATTTTCATCGCAGCAAAGCATGATCTCCCAAAGTAACTAAGTAAATTGCCCCCACAACACAAACTGATATGAACATCACAAACAACCTAACTCGAATTCAAATTCAAAACCCATACAAATTCCCTGAAAAGAAAAGCACAAGTATTGCAAACTCCGGAGATGAACAAATCATTGAACGAAACTCAATATATCAAGCGAAAAAAGCAATAGTTCAGAAGAAACCAAATCAGAAAGATTTAAGCAAGACAGCAATCGTACCGATCCGAACACTTTCCACAGCAGAAGATAGAAGCAAACGCCATATCTAGCTTCATCAACCAAAACCCACCTCTCTAATTTCTTGTTCCTGTCTCTATCTCACTCCAATCGCAAATCCACCTTTTTCTTCTCCTATATTTCTGTCTACCTCCTTATTTGCTTAAAAAGTTCCCAACTTTACCACTATCTCTTCCTTGCAGTTGCTGTTACAGCCAGTGGGAGCTCAAAAAAAAGGCAGAGAATAAACCTTAAGATGCTTTTGCTGATGAAGTAACGAAAAATGTGAACTTTTGTTGACTAAACTTGAAACAGACATTTGTTTGATGGTTACTCTGCTTGCTCTTATGCAAATGCTTTAGCTTTTCTGTAGCTTGTGAAACCTGAGATAGGAGCTTTCTAGAGAGAAAGATTGTGAATCAAGTCTTGTTTCACAGATGGCTCTTCTTTGCTTGAATTTGTTGGCGTTGTAACTTTTGGGAGATAGCTGTTTTCAAGTTTTCAAATCAAACCCATGTAGTGGGACCCATCTCATGACAAGCAATTTTGCTTATTTTAACATTTTCCTATAAATAAAGAAGAAAGATGATGGCTTTAATTGTTCATGGCGATAATGTTAGGTTAGGATAAGCTCAGCTCTTCTGTTCTGATTTTTCTAATGAATTTGGATATTTACATGTTAAGTACTCCAAACTTATCTTTTCTAATCAAGTCCCTCTCACTTTTTATATCTTTTACTTTCAATCCTTCAATTTTACCTCATTAAACTTCCATTTTTTAAACATTGAGTAATACTGATTATAAAGAATTCATGCTACTGACAACTCAAGTGCTGCCAATTAAACTATTCGTGTTGGTATATCACCAAGATACGGATTAAAAAAATCCATAGCACTTCCTAGATGATGATTCCTCGTAAGAAAATGATCATATATTTGATTGGTATGAAATAGCAATATCAATTATAGGTTGGTTGAAGTCTAGAATATAAGCTTTTTTCTTTTTCTATGAGAGCATATTCGAAAATTCCATTTAGATTTTTGTAAATTTAATAAAATAACATTATATTTATTAATAATTTCATATCACTTTGAACTAAATTTGAAATTTTGAAAATGTTATTTTAAGTTTGAAGACAATTAAAACTTTAATTAAAATAATTTTCATTCATTTTTTTCGGTATAAGGAAGCAATCAAAGATTGCTAGGTTCAAATAGGGACGATCGTAAGCCGAGCAACACCTAAAAGATCCTCCTAAAGAAAATGGTAGAGCTATCCAAGGGACTTATCAAGGTGTTTAACATCAAAATGCCTCTATAAGACCAAATAGTCAAGTAGTCAACGCACATATTTATTTCGCGATAAGTATGCACAACACGACACTGCCAAAGGCGATCAAGCAGTTCCTTGCAAGCACAAATAATTTGATAGAATTGATCTGTAGGCTAAAGGTCGTCATCCACTTTGTTAACGGCTAAAAGAGAATCTGATTCAATAAACACATTTAAGAAGTCGTGATCCCAAGCCAAAAGTAGTCAATAATAAATTCTGAACAATTTAACTATTGTATTGGTCTCCCAACCGAGTCTCCTTACGAACTTGAACGGCCAGCTTCCTTCGGCATTCCTTGTAAGGCCCTCAATCACTGATTCTCCCAGATTAGGACTAAGTTGTTTCATCCATTCTAATGACTTGCTTCAATCAATCTTCCATTAAGATGATTTTGATTGGGGGTATCATGCTTATACACATATTAAGAAGCATCAGCATGATTTAGAGAGAAGAATTAATCAACAAAACCTGCTTGATGATATAATTAAGAAAGTGACACAAATGAAGCATATGCTAAGTTCGCAGTTATACAGACATATTATAGTTAATGAATGGCTCCTCCACGAAGTGTCCTTCGATTAAGGAACAATCTTCAATGTGATGTTTGCAAGACCACCAAGTTGCATATACTAGGTATCAAAATTAAATACCAAACATACAGAGTGGCAGTGATGAAGCAGCTGAGTTGTCACTAACCTCTATATATAAGAAGTTATAAAGAAAGAACAAAAAAGAAAAAGAAAGGTCCAACACAAGCATTGAATGATGCACTTGGAAGTGTTACAAATAAAAAATTTATTATAAAAACAGTAATATGTAAACTTCAAATGATTGCATCAATTAAATAATTGTAGACAAGTCGAATGGTATTACCTAAAGAAAAATATTTTTTTATAATTTCTACAGATTTTTCTTTTGGTAGTTAAAAACTAATAGATGATAATATAGGTTCTCTAAAAATTAAAAATACATTTTGGACTTCTACTATAATAGTGAATCTCCATCTGGCGACATGATATATGAGATATATAATTTTGGTACTATTTTTTGATTAATTTCAAAATTTAATTATGTGATATTAAAACATATTTTTATTTAAAAATAATAAAACAATGTCATATCTATATTTATATGATATTTAACTTATGTAAATTTATGATTTATTATAAATATTAAATTTCGATTTAATCTCTTCATGACGTTAAATTAGTTCCGTAACTTAAATAAAATTACTGACAGATAGGAACTAATCTTTTATTTCAAGTCAATTAGTCATTCTTTTTTTTTTATGTCCTTTTATATTTAATATAGTAACACGAAACTAAGACAAATCCAGTTGATTCTTATAAACTGGTGACGGATTTTGTCCTCTGATGTATTTATCTATGGTTAAATAATAAGGTTGCAACTTCAGTTTCAGACATGGACATTACTGTTTAGGATTAGCATAATGACTCAACAAATGGTGGTATTCCAACCCACTAATATGTCCATATGTGATAAATGAATTCTGCCTAATATAGGCTTTAACATTAACAACTCAAATTAGATTAAATCAGGGTTTGCCATCGTTATTTTAAGGTTAAATTTGATAATTTAGCTTATCATAACTCTAGTTACCATTATAACATAAAACTTATATTGTTTGTAAGACATATGGTCTTGTTTCATCATCTAGCATGCTCATTCTTTATGGATAATGACAATAACACATAAATTCGAACCAATGATTTAGATTTATTTTCTAAAATGTTCAGACTTAATTTAACTTTTAACTTTTAAAAAATTAATTTAAATTATTTTAGTCTATTGATTTATGTTGGACTAATTGATTTTTTATATTAATCGAATTTAAAAAAATTTATTTAGGACAAATTCAAGCTTGATCAAATTCATGTACCCAAATTCGAGTTTTAATTTGATAAAATTCGTATGCATAAATTCAAGTTTTTGTCGGTAAAATCAAATTAGCGTTGTCTCCTTAATTTTAGATGGTCTGGATTTTGCTTCCATGCCTAATTATAAGAGTAAAATTTACAATTTTTTTTTAAAATTTTAGAGATATAATATATACATCAATATCATATATATTTACTAAAACTAGTTATAAATTATTGAATACAGATGTAGAAAGACATTAAAAGTAGTAAAGTATTGACAGAGATATGCTAATATATCCGTTAGTTAAATTTCAATTTTTCATCGTTTTTACTCGATTTGTGTCCATACACAACAAAAAAGGAATCGCTCAACAACCTATATCTTAGTTTAATAAGATCAATGAATTTTCAATGCACTCTATTATATTTATTCTAATTAATTATTTAAGAAGCGTGAAAGAAAGTATTGAGATTTAACACTAAGAAGCAAAAGAAGGGAAATTCGAGATTAGCACTAAAATCAAAAGTTTAGCAGGAGTTAGTGTAATTTTTGTTTCACAATCCATTGTTTTAGTTAGTATATGTTCAATCTCAAGGAATTGTAACATGGTCCAAATTCCTTTTAGGGTACGTAGGCCTACCAAATGATTGGTGATTGTCACTGCCAGTGGCTTGGGTGGACTCGTATCACAGAAACTAGTAGTCTGTTCCATAAAATTCTGCATACATTAAGCCATGAAAGATGCTATTGCATGTGTTCCCAATTTCAACTACAGCAATAGTTGTAATCTGACAAGAACATCATAACTGTCAAACATTAACAAAATCGAATTATTCGAATATGTCCTGATAATCTATATATTATATGCTTTTTCCTTTCCGTTAAGAGCTGCCAGAATCAAATTCCTTCTTTTCTCTTACATTCTCTGCGTTCTATCTCTTCTTTTTTGTGTTACATAGTTTCATATAAATATTGGGAAGGAACTTGTTGGACAGTCCACAAATGTTACAGAGAAATTGTAGGAGATAATATTCGTCAATAACAAAACCAAGCATATATGTATATGTATTAAAGTGAAAAACATTGAAATGCCTTGAACGGCAATCTGCAAAGCAATAACCAATCCTTATACGATCTTCAAAGAATCAGTTCATAATCACATCTCCAACCTCATCTTCAATGTTCCTAGCAAGAGGGAATACTTTTGTCTTTCGCCATGGACACAATCCTTAAAATACATGTGTAGAACCACATTTTTGCTGCATTTCCTTCCTTTGATCATCTAATGATTGTACACCGTGCATGGTGGAACTGCTAAGTCCCAAGGTTAGAGAAACCCTGAAACATTGGGGAGAATATCAATATGCTTGAAATGTTAAACTCCCGTTGATATGTGTCATCGCATGATAAGGCAAACCAGTGACTACCCCTCTTTAAACAAGACCGAGTTTACTTGATCTTTTTTCCAGTATCTTGTGCCAGGTTCAGGAGACTCTGACAGAAGCCTTCGGTCGAAGATCACAAGGCCGACTGGAGTAGATGGACAAAGATTTTAACCGGCCTCGTGGAAGTTACACAATACATGAATTGCTATAAGCAACGATCTGTGTTTATTTCAAACAACCCTTCAACTTGGATTTTCAAATAGAACAAAGAATAATGCTTCAGAGCAAGAAGACGAAAAAGAATCATTGGAAGGACACGATGAGAGTTCGTAGATGGCTTACTGTGATGAAGATGTGAAGTTTCAACACAACACACAAGGCTATTTATAATTTGGATAGTCAACATTTGCTTTAAACGCTTTAATGCTTGCATCTATTTTAAACCATCTCTTGAGATTTTCTTTAAATTTGTAAATTAATGCTTGCACAAAAAGTATTAATTAGCATTTATTATGGTTGTTGAATTAGGAAGAATGATATATTCTTATCCCATTTTCTTTTATAACTTAGGTGACATTAACCCTTTATGGTTCTTTGATTTTACAAGTAAAATTTTTAAACTTTCTCCTTACAAATACATTTGGTTTTTATTGCAATTACTTGTCAGTGAAATGCATAACCAGCTATAGGTCAGGTATACCGGGGCTA
>JANIIA010000005.1:6742592-6754588 GCA_027478495.1 Erythroxylum alaternifolium | reverse complement strand
TTCTTATCTGCACATAACTCACTATTCACTACTGCATGAGCATGAGATGTGGTAATTTACCACATCAGGACCCGTTTTTTTTGGTCCGACCCGTTCTCTGGAAACGGGATGTTACATTTCCTTTCTTCTTTGCCGCCTATACCTTTGCTAGATAGGTATCTTCTATCATCTTTTCATTTTCTTAGTTTCTAATTGCCCTTCTTTACTCTTGAACTTACAAAACATTAATCACTCATAGGTCGCTTAAGATTTTTGAGAGCTTTGATATCATGTTGGATTTTAGAATCAGAAACTAAAAAATAGAATAGAAAAGAGATCATGCAAAGAGACAATTTATTGATTGGTTATACATAATGCAAATAGGCAATTTATTGATTGATTATACTTTACACTGACATTAAAAGCCTAAATATATAGGCAATGAAATAACAAACTTAACTAATATATGAGTAAAGATTAACCAAATAAATAAATAATTTAAAAGTTTAAATCCTAACAGATAACAATTTTAATCTTATCTTTCTTACTTTCAAATTTTATCTTTAAACAAAGACCACATTTATAACAACTTTGAATCATTTTCCAATAATCTCATGTTTTATTTATCCATTTTTTTCTGGGAAATTTTATTTCAACATCTAGAATGAAAATTGAAAAAAATCGGCTATTGACTATTTATAGTCACAGAGAATTTTTATATACATTTTGCTTTGATTTAACTTTAGAGTTTTCTTACAATCCTAAAGCTTAAAGAATTAAAAAAAAACTAAAATTTCTAGCTATGGAGATTTCTTTAAACTTGTAAAAGTTACTACTTTAGTCAAAAGTTTTTTTTTCAACATTCACTTTTATTGAATATAATCAAAACCAAGATCTTCTTTTGAGCAACTCAAATTGATTGATTGAGTGATTGATGTGCTTTGACAGATCAAGACAGTGAGTTACATGAATTTGATACTGATTCATTTGGACGTAGATATAGCTATCAGTGGAAGTTCTGTGAAAGAGGAGCATTGCTTATGCTGAACACTTCCTTGTCTAAAAAGCTGATTCCAGAATTAATGCCAGAACCCAAGTATAAAAAGCAGCAGAAAAGATTATGATTTGAGCTAGAACTGCAATCACAAGTACATCTCATTTCATTCCCATGCAACTCACAACCACAAAAAAGAAAGAAACAAAAAGGGAAAGAAAAAGAAAGAATGACCTCTACAAATAATATATAAGAAGACAGGGATCGAGGCTGTGCCTATGGCATGCTTTTTCTGCTTCGCTCTCTACAACAACTAGCAGACTAGTCTTCGGTGGGTTCGCTTGGTTTTTAGCAACAACCTTGGAAGAAGACTAATACCCCATCTAAATAATCCAAAGTCGCAGTTTTTCACTTTAATTATTCTGTGCAATTGGGTATCTCACCCCAGCTGCCAGCACTCTCTGCTGCTCTATCTGTGTCAAAACCGAGACATTTAAATATATTACATGTGTGAGTCTGAGACACTTCCACCAGAAAACAAGATAAGTCACAAAAAAAGGTAAAGTATAATATATACATGGAACAGTTCATGCATCTTGTTCTTTAGGTAGCAGTACTCGTGCTCTAGTAGCTCCAAAGCTCTCAGGCACCTGAAATCCACACAACTTCTAGTTATTCTCAAGTTCAATGATTCACATACAAGTATCTTAGATATCAGACAATTTTTTTTACTGTTTATGCGTAATTTTTTTCCGTTGAACATTACGATGTGAACTTATATTTTTTAAAAAGCTATCACATCGTACAAATTCCACATTTTCGTGGTCACACCTCAGGACTTTAGCTATGGAGAAAAGAAATTAACACTAGGGCATTGGCTTTTCTTAAACAATGAAATATGTAAATGCGAGGTCTGTCTCTGTGTCCAATTTCTAGACTACTGGTCCATTCCAGGGTAGTAAAAGCATTGATGAAAAGTGAAAAAGAGTGGAAATTGATAAATGGAGCTCGAATAAAGAGGTAGGTGGTGAGTTTTTTTTGTTTTTTCCCTTTACCCTGCACGGTTGTTCTGCTCAGAAGCGGCGCGAAAGGCAACGCATACATTTCTGACTCTTTTGGCTCCAATGCTTGAGCTGCTTCCCATAAACTGATTCAAATGGATCCCCATTTTCTTGTAATCCGAGAACTCTTTATCCATCCTGTCCCATCACGTACCATTGAACCCTTTTAGTCCATGAAAATCCTTGTTTTACAAATAAAGAAAGGGAGGTTGTAGCCAAATCCTTGACTTATATTGCACATTAGATACCGAAAGAGACGAACTGATGAAATCCGATTAATGCAAATAATTTTCCAACACAAAAAGAGCACAAAGACTCATGAAACCTAACGGCAACCAAAGTCAAAAAACGTGTGCTCGTGATATGGAACAGTGACAATTTAAATAAACGGCCAGTCATTAATCGTGTGAACAAGAAAGTGAAACATTCCTCAATAGGGTGCAACAACGACGGTATTAAAAATGAAGCTGTGATTAAGTTATAGAACCAATCTCTATCGTTCTCCTATGAAGTTGTTTACGTGCAAATCAGGAAAAAGAAACACGATGCATGAAAGGTCATGAGAGGAGGTATATAATTACAGTAAGGCTCTGAGATTCCTCAAGAGCTTCTCGGACTCGTAGAAGTATATGTTGACAACTTCAGATACGAAGTTTGGTGAACTCTCATCTTGAAGTTGCTGGAGCTGCAAGAATTGCTCATCTAGCACACCCTGAACACAACCACCAAAAAAACCATAGCTAACGAAGAAAAGCACATGCATATCTTATTGTAATAAACTCATTATTCTCATGACGATGATCACCTGGTGGAATAATAATGCGAGCAACCGGTTCATATCGACCCACAAACGGTCCGGGTCCAACCCAAGCATCCACAGAGGCAGACCCGTTTTGACTAAGTTACAAAAATCAATCCACAGAGACTGAAATGGTAAGAACTTGGTATGCTTTCTTGGAAGATAAACTGTTTTGTCTATGTTAAGGTTTGAGAAGGTTTCATAGTCGGAGTTGCAAATGTGCTGAGTATTTAAAGAATGCTACAGGACGTGGACCCTACTTTTAGGTTTTAGTGGAATTTGCAGACGATTATTGTTTGTACGCGCCTAAGTTTGTTGAGTTATCGAATTTTAAAATAAAAAATACAAAAAGGATGACGTTGAGATTAGGAAAAAAGAAGAAGATTCCATTCAATCAGAATACTGAAGTTTGTTGAAGTCTATTCCATTTCTCGTTGAATGTTACTTTAGAATTTAAGTTACCACCATTTTATTTTTAAAAATAAACTCTTACTACGTTGTTATTTTAAATTCATTTTAATTGGTTGAAAAGTGGCACGCGTCGCCGTTGAGGATGGAATAGGAATAAGAACCTAAGGCGTGCAGCGTGGGTCAAATCGAGAGGTAAATGTGGGGTATCAGCCCTACAAAACCGCAGAGAGAAAAAAATGGGTAAAAATACCTGCTGTCCCTGTACCCGGTCACCGCGCGTGCTGTCTCTCTGATTTCGTCAGCCTAAGTGCGGCGTTTAACCCATCTGCCGACAACTGCCTGCACCCGGTTACTTGTCAGTCACCTCACTCCCACATTTACCTCCTGAAAATAAAAAATTGGAAGCAAACGCATTACTTCTATATTAATCAAAAAAAAAATTCTAATATTATATTCATCCCTCCTCCTGACAAGCACATTCTTACCTTTTTACCTTACAACTTTTTCTCTGGTTTTCTGTCACTTTCTCGAGAAAAATGTTGGAGTATGGGGAAGGTTGGATTGAAAAGGAAAAAAAGGGTTGTGAAAAAGAGAGCCGGATAAACAAGGCTCGTAGGCGGGTGAGGGACAAGTTTGAGAAGTAATGGGGACACGTGGCAAACGTGGTGGTGCCTGATTTTGTCTTGTTGTGGTATGGGTAATGAACTAATGAAGATGATGACAAGACTTTTCAAAAAGGCCTTTGATTAGCTATTTGGACCAGAGGTAAGACTTAAGAGTCGTGGTATTTGAGAAAGCACAAGCAATTATAGGATTTCCTTTTGCATGATTGATCCGATCAACAACTATTTTTGTTTACAACTTTTTTCTTGTGAACTTTCGACTCCTTATTGGGTGTGTATCTTCGAATCTCTTAATTACACGTGACAATATGCGGGCCATAAGCCCATCCGGTTTTTAATTTGACTCGATTGGATCCTATTTTAAAATAAAAATAAATTTATTTTATAATATAATTATTTATTAAAATATAAATACTATTTGAAGTTTTGACAAAAAAATTTTAGTAAAATAAAATAATTTTGTTTTAAATAAGTTCGAGTTGAAATAATTTTTTTAATTTAAATTTAACCTAAAATTTAATTAACTTAAATTTCAAATTTTATTTTCAGCTCAAATTCAATTGTCATCCCTTATCATAAAAATTAAGAAATTTTTTAAAATTAAATAATTCATGCCCTAAATTTTTTATGATTTATTTTTTTGTTGATGTATAATTTTTATTGTGGTTTTGTATAATGTCTCACATATTTACAAATACGTATTTAAAAAGGTGACATGTATAAACATGTAAAAGTTTCTTGATTATCACTTATCTTATATAAATAAAAATATTTTCTATCAAATCAGTGAATAATGTAATTTTAATCTCTTCTTCTATAAAAATAAAATTAGAAATTAACTTTATTACCAGAGAGCTTTCAATAAAATTATTATACTATTAATCACGAGTACTCTTTATAAATTTAAGATCAAATTATAAACTAAAATACCATTAAAATATATTACAAGTCTATACATAAAATAATTGACTCTTTACATTTTTAAATTAATAGATTATTGATATATTCACAAACTTGTTAGTACTAGAGTTTAAAAAATGAATGTTTATATGTAAATATTCATATAGATGTCTCTTAAGTCTTAACTCAAAGCTATGCTAACTTTGAGGTTAATACCGCACGTATCATTTGTATTAAAAAAGTTTCGTAATAAATAAAATATTGAACTAATCAATCTTGATGATTGCGACCATGTTCATCTTTGTTTGTACATACCTCCAGAAACTAACTTGAGACCAAAAGCATGCTTTAAGTTATAAATTATATATCAAGCTAACTATTTTGGTAATATTTTATTTTTATACCCATCTTATCCCAATCCTTTGAGGTTAGTTTTCCTATTTTATTTGAATCCTTTGAAATTATTTTTCCCATTTTATTTGAATCCTTTGAAATTATTTTTCCCATTTTATTTGAATCATTTGAAAGTACTTTTCTTATTTTATTTGAGATCTTTGTAGTTTTTTCTAGTAAAGTCAAGTAAAAAAGAGAAAAATCATGCACATAAAAAATAAAAAATAAAAATTGCAAACTTTACACGTTATCTTTTAGTTTAAGGACTCTAACATGCAACGGGGAATCCTTTAAAAATAGTTTCCCTTTCACAAAATTCATTAGTCGTTTATATATGTATATGTAAATTAGTTGGGTGGCTGAAAAGCTTCTCATTAGTAATTTCACTTCTTGAAGAAACTGGAGAAGTTCTTGTTTCCCTAAGGCTTACCAGCAATTGATTTGAAAATCATGAATTTTTGTCTTTGTAAATATCATTATTGGTGTTGTTCCAAAACTTAGAATATTTCTCCCTCTTGGTTTTGGTTTGTATCCTGAAAGAGTAAGGGACTTTTTACCTAGTTTATATACCAGAGTGTTTTGTGAGACTTTAAATCAAGTCTCTTGAAGAGGGTATGGATACCACACGCGTGTATGCAACGCTCAACCCAACATGCCACAAAGTGTAAAATAAACTTTTTAGAGGCCACTTGGTTTAATCTTATTTTCAATACGTTTGTAGTGCTAATTTTAGTTACTAAACATCATAATTTGACCTAGTCTTTCCCACTTCTCTTAAAATCTCTACAAATTCCCATTTATTTTCACCAAGTAACGTTTTCTTTGTTTTCCCCATAAGTCTTCCACCTCTCTGTACGTAGAAAAATGACGTAGAAAATCTTTCTCTTGTTTTCTCCATTCTTCAGTTACTGCTAATCCTTGGAGATAGTTCTTACTCTGTCATCTGGAGTGCACCGAAGCTCGTGAAAAAGGCATTAAATCTAAGGTCGGATCCTACTGTCCTATTACATCGTAGAGGGAAATTTTCTGACTTAAGGCAGTGATTTTCACAACACCTTACATTCAGATAAGTTGTTTCAATTTTATTGCTATTTCGGTAACAATTTAAGTCGGAAATACTTGGTTTGCACTGTTATGTTCTTTGTGTTGTCTCTTTATTTAGGTATAAGTCATCACTATTTCTGGATTCATTATGTCATCTGTGAATGAAACTAATGTATCTGTGTAAACCAATTCCACTACACCTTCTATCACTGATGTTCCATAAATAGGTTTGCCCCCTTTCATTATAGCCTAGACAATTATACTTGATCTTACTAGATTAAAGCTTCTAGATTGGAGAAACTTCAAAAGATGGTATGAGAAAATTCTCTATATTTTCAACAATTCGAAATTGATATCTATCATAAGTACAAGACTGCCAAGGAAATTCAAGATGCCTTAATAGTTAAATATGGGACTAATGATGCTAGTATAAAGAAACACGCAGTTACTAGGTGGTTAAAGTTTACTATTGTTGATAATAAACCAATTATAAACCAATTATATGAGTATAAAAACGTAATTACTGAAATCCTTAATGAGGGTATGAATATGTGTGAATTGTTTCAAGCTAATGCTCTTATTGAAAAAATGCCTGTCTAATAGAATGAGTATAAAAACCAATTGAAGCATAAGAAGAAGGACATGAAACTACAGAAGTTGATAGGGCATATAAAGATTAAGGATGACAATCATACACAAAACAAGGCCAAATAACTCACCCCTACCCCTACTGTTAAGGCTAATGTTATTTAACATAAAAATGCAGGTAACTTCAATAAGAATGGTAGACAAAACAAGTCTTTCAGCAACAATAAGCATGGTCAGTTTAAGCATAAAAGGATTAATGGTGACTGTTGGTGGTGTCATAAGTTAGGTCATCTTGCTGCTCTTTGCCAAGCTATAATCAACTACGAGAGGAAGGAACAAGGACAAAAACCACGCCAGTTAGGGAAAGGAAACTAGAAGGGGTACCAATGGGAAAACTATAGGAGTTTTGGTAGGCCTTAAGCTAATGTGGCCGAAGTTGCTGGTTGTGATGATGAGGAGATTATTACTATTGTAGTGTTCGAAGATAACCTTGCTAGAAACTTGGTTAAGAGTATGGTTGACATAGGAGCCACATGCCACATCTACAACAACAAGGACCTGTTCAAGGAGTTGAATGATGCTGCCGATGGTGAGTTCGTGTACGTGGGCAACTTTAGTAAAGTTTCTATCTAAGGAGTTGGGAAGGTTAAGGCCACACTCACTTTTGGAAAAGTTTTGGCTTCAGATAATTTTTCATTTGTTCCTGATGTTCATAGAAACTTGGTTTCTGGTGCCTTACTTAACAAAGCTGGTATTAAACTTACTTTTGATTATGATAAGCTAGTTTTGATTAGGAATGAGAGCTTTGTTGGTAAAGAGTTTTGTAATGGGGCAATGCATCTTCTTCTTCTTCTTATATTATTGAGTCTTTAGACATATGACATTCTAGACTTGGGCATATGAATGTGAGGTCAATTAAAAGGATGCAAAGCTTAAACATGTTGCACCAACTAGATCACCAACGAAATGGAAAATTTTCAAATTTGTAGTGAGGATAAACACTCTAAGAAACATTTTAAGTCAATAACAGAGAGAGAGTCACAATTGTTGGACTTGGTGCTCACAAATTTGGGTGATTTTAAGAATTTCATGTGTAAAAGAGGTGTGAGATATTATATTATTTTTCTGAATGATTGTTCTTGATTTACTAAGGTTTGCTCATTAAAAAGTAAAAGTGATGTAGAGGAAATGTTTATGAAATACAAAGCTGAGGTTAAAAACCAATTGAAAAGAAAAAATTAAGAGATTTAGGTTTTATCGAGGTGGTGAGTATAGTACTAATTTCCTTGCTGATTACTGTGAAAAATTTGGAATTATTCATGAGATTTCAATGCCTTATACACCTAAACAAATGGAATTACTGAGAGGAAAAATTAAATACTTAAGGATATGATGAATGCAATTGATTTCCTTAGGTTTACCTGAATTTATATAGAGGACAACTATTCTTTCAACTTGTTGTGTTCTAAACAGAGTCCCTCATAAGAAACTAGATCAAACCCCCTATGAAATTTAGATACGTTATCCACTGAACTTGAGTTTTTTGAAAGTATTGGGGTATCTTGCTAAGGTTGCTCTATCTGAACATAAGCGGAAGAAAATTGGGCTTACGACAATGATTATATTTTTATGGGATATGCCTATAGTAGTACTGCTTATAGATTTATAGTTAAGAAAGAGGGATCTAACATTTATAGACCAATTGTGGAGTCAAGAGATTTAGTGTTCTTTGAGGATATATTTCCTATGAAAGTGGGTGTGCAAGCTCTGAGAGAATTTGTCCCTAGTTCTTCTACTAATGATGACATAGAGGAAGAGGAAATTGTTGAACTAAGGAGAAACAAAAAAGCTAGAGTACCCACTAGAGTAGATGAAGATATTTTGGTCACTTATATTATTGAGGAAGATCCCAAAACTTATAAAGAAGCAATGAGATTTGTAGGTGCTTCTTTTTGGAAGGAAGACATAGATATTGAGTTATAGTCAACCTCGTCTAACATAACGTGGGTTTTAGTTGATCTACCTCGAGATTGAAAGCCTTTAAAGTATAAGTGGATCTTCAAAAAGAAATTGAGACCTGAAGGAACCATTGAGAGGTCCAAGGTAAGACTTGTGATTAAAGGATTTAATCAAAAGGAAGGATTGGACTTCTTTGATACTTACTCTCCAGTTACTAAAATTGTATCTATAAGGATGTTATTTGCTATTATCTTAGTGTTTAAGCTTCATATGTATCAAATGGATATTAAGACAACTTTCTAGAATGGTGACCTTGATGAGGCAATTTATATGGTCCAGCCTAAGGGGTTTAGAGTGCCCAGTCAGGAGAAAAAGGTGTGTAAGTTGGTGAAATCTTTATATGGACTTAAACAAGCTCTCAACAATGGCATGAGAAATTTGGAAGTGAAGTTTTTAAACATGGTTTCACTCTTTTGATTCGAATTCATCCATTTATGTGAAATTTGATGCCACTGGATGTGTGATCATAACCCTTTATGTGGATGATATGCATATTTTTGGTACTAGCTTATCTGTAATGGACACTACTAAGAGTCTGCTAAAGTCTTCCTTTAATATCAAAGATCTTGGACCTGTAAACTTTATTTTAGGAGTTAAAGTTGATAGGAGTGGCTTAAAGTTGATAGGACTGACTCTAGTTTTAGGTTAAACCAAACTCATTATGTTAAGAAAATTTTGAAGAAGTTTAGTTACTGTGATGTTGAACCAGTCAAGACGCCCTATAATGCTAGTGTTGTTTTAAAGAAAAATCTTGGTGATAGTATAAACCAAGCTGAGTATGCTAAAATTCTTAGTAATGTGATGTTTTTGATGAATTATTCTTATCTTGATATTGTATAATATGATAGTAGACTTAGTAGGTATAATCCTAGTCAAGAGCATTAGAATGCATTGATTTGTTTGTTGAAATATTTGAGAGGTACTATGCATTATGAATTATCTTTTGGTGGTCATCCTCCTATATTGGAGGGGTATTATGATGTTAACTAGGTTACTGAGAGTGATGATATACACTCTATTAGTGGTTATATCTTTACCTTGGAAGGAGATGTTATGTCTTGGAAATCATCCAAGAAAACAAGTGTCGTGAGATCATTAATGAAGGCGAAGTTTATGACTTTGGAGATGGTAGGATGAGAAGCTGAGTGGCTAAGGAATCTCTTAGCAGATATTCCACTTTGGAAAAAAACCAATTCCTTATGTGTTCCTTCATTGTGATTCGCAAGCTGCCATTCATATTGTTAAGAGCAAGATATATAATGGCAAAAGTATACATATTAGATTGAGACAAAAAATTGTTTTTACTTTGATTAGATATAGTGTAATCTCTTTAGACTATGTGAAGTTATAGAGAAACTTAACGGATTTGTTTACAAAAGCTTTAAATACGAAACTAGTTTCAGAGCATGCTAAAGGAGATGAGCCCAATTGCGTAGTAACTTCGGGATGGATGCTCGTCTTGAGAAACCAAGTTCAATGGGTCAACAAAGTTATGTGGTGATTGTTTATATGTATTATGTTTTTGGAATAATACTGAGATATATTCAGTTGTTGAATTGTGTTTTCTAGCATGGCTTTACTACATTTGATGAGGTTGGATAATTTAATCCTTAATAAGTTTCATAGCCCAAGTTTGGATGGTGTGAGCAGCACACTTGGTTGTTCACCTATCTTTATCCTAAATTGTTACAGTTTGTTTCTCCATTTTTAGACCAAGTAGGGATTGTTGGTGTTGGTCCAAAACTTGGAACATTTCTCTCTCCTTGTTTTGGTTTGTGTCCCACGTTGAAAGAGTAAGGGACTTTTCACCTAGTTTATATACTAGAGTGTTTTGTGAGACTTTGAATCAAGTTTCTTGAGGAGGGTATGGATACCACACGCACACGCGCACGCGTGTGCCTCCCAGCCTGGCTCAGTAGCAGCGTGGCAAGTGTGAAATAAACCTTTTGGGAGCCAATTGGTTTAATCTTATTTTCAATACATTTTTAGTGCTAGTTTCAGTTACTAAACGTTATAATTTGACTTAGTCTTTCCCACTTCTCCTAAAATCTCTCCATGTTCCCATTTGTTCTTACCAAGTAACATTCTCTTTCTTTTTTCCATAAATCTTCCACCCTTCTATATAGTGAAAAATGATACAGAACATCTTTATTTTGTCTTTTCCATTCTTCAGTTGTTTCTAATCCTTAGAGAGAGTTCCTATTCTGCCTTTTGGAATTTACCGAAGTTAGTGGAGAAGTCCTTAACCTTGAGGTTGAATCTCATTGTCCTGCTGTATCGTAAATAGTGAATTTCTGACTTGGAGCAGTGATTTTTACAACGCCTTACATTCATATAAGTTGTTCCAATTTTATTGATATTTCGCTAATAGTCAATTTCACCTAAATAGAATGTGTTATCATAAGAAACAATTTAACAAAAAGACAGTTTGTTGAATGAGATCTTATCAGCACAATAACAATGAAAATAATGAATAACGACGAATAATATGTTTTTTTAATACAAAAGATAAATAATGAATATTGTTAGGGATTTTTGTTTATTTTTTAAATTTAGGCATTGAGATAATACCCAAATAAAGAGGTAGAAGCACATGCGAAAACATTAATTACATTTATAATTTCCATTTATTTGTTTTATTCCAAATTTTCGTAAAAGATTTACTCATATTTTGTTTTATATTTTACAACAAATGTCTTTTCATAGAAGACTTACTTACAGTTATGATTATTAATTGTGAGAAAAAAATTTAAAACGCACCTTACTCGAATCATATAAGTTGTATTGATACATATATGTTATTATGGATGTCAACGAACCGGTCTGGGCCTGAGCCTGGGCTGTCGAAAAATTGCATCGGGCCATTTCGATCCACGGCCTGCACAGCCCGTAGAAGGCCGGCCCGTGCCCTGGCCTATAAGGGCCGAAATGGCCAGTGGGCCGTTTCCGGCCCACCGATGGGAGGCCCGCGGAGAGGCCCATGGCCCACGGGCCGTTTTTGGCTTGAATTTTTAATAAATTTTTAAAATTTTAAAAATTAATTTAAAAAATTGTTGTTTTATTTTTTAAAATTAATAAATTATAAACTTTTTTATTTTATTTTTCATGTTTACAACATATGTATATTATGCATATATATATTTATGCTTTTTAAAACTTTTTATTTTATTTTTCATATTTACATA
>JANIIA010000005.1:6718326-6742492 GCA_027478495.1 Erythroxylum alaternifolium | reverse complement strand
TTTTTGAAAATAGTGAAATATTAATTTAGTAGTATTCAAAAAAGTAGGCATAATTAGTTGAACTTTATTAAATTTTGGTTTTTTTTATTTGTCTATTTAATAAATATTGTCGGGTATAGTTATAGTGAATTATTGTGTTATTAATTACGTGTCTAAGAAAATTCTGCCTAGGCGGTTAGATTTTAAGTGAGACCGTTTGTGACCCTTCTAATCTTTCTTAGGAATTTACTTAGTGTATTTTTCAGTAAAATCGTTCACACTCTATTAACCTAAGTAATAGTGCTCAAGGTGAATTTGTTATAATCAGTGGAGATTAACCCTAGTTAACCCTAGTTTAATAACAATTGGTATCAGAGTCAAGTGTTTCTTAATAAACTTTGTGGTTGCAGCGTAGTCTGATTTTTCACACTTGAAAAGATTTTTCTTTGGGCTATTAGGTTTCCGCATTGACAGCTATTGAATAGAAATTATATTAGAGATGATAGAAATTAAAGATACGGCTACACTAATAGCTTCTACCTTGTCTATTCTAGCAAGGAATGTTATGAAAAATGCAAAATTTGTGGTAAAGATTTTTTATGGAACAAGTCATTTCGGCATGCGGCAAAGTGAGGTTCAAGACGTTCTTTTTAGCAAGGTCTTGACATTACTATTAAAGAAAAGAAACCAGATGATGTTGAGGAGAAAGATTGGAAAATTATAAATTGGTTGGCATGTGGTACTGAAAAATCGTAGGGGTAGGCTAATTGTTTCGCAAACTGTCCGATTTCACGCAATCGTCTCTGGCACAAATAAAACAAAAATCAATCAAACGAAAAATATTAGATGGCACCAGAAATTTAATAACGTCGACACTCCTTGCCTACGTCTGCGGGGCCCTCACCCAACTTAATCACTTTTACCAAAGTACAATAGATTTACCCAAGGCTTTATTGAACCGACACCACTCAACCCTTGACATTATCTCTCAACCTTACTTCCCGTGAACGAATTTCACACCCAATAATACGACCAACTTATGTTAACCTCGTCGGAGGATTTTTCAAAAAACCATTAATTAATGAAAGACAATAAATAAAAGCTCCAAGTGTTTGAAGAATTAATAACAGAAACTAAACATACTTGAAATTCAAAAAGAACAACTTCCCTATAATCATAGGTCCTCCAAGAGAGATCTAACAATTATTCGTGCACGTGAGCCACTCCACAAAAATAATTTCCAGCTTGATCAAAACCCAACAATCAGCACCACACCATCGTTTTCACTCTCACATCCGCCATGGCTGTTGTTGCAGAGAATATTGCTTACTCGGGAAAATAATAACAAACTTAATGAGAGACAAACAAGTAGCAAATTGTGTGTTGACTTTCATATGGTCGTCATTGTCCCTTTTAATTGATTGAGTGCTGAATCCTCTAGCATCTCTTTGGTTTGCATGTGCCTGTGCCTGTGCTTATTTTGATTGACCCACTTCACCTAATCCTCATCCAATCAAAATCCAGCCATCAATCCCCGCACGCCCATACGCAAAACCCAATTCATTCTCCAACATCATCCAGTACCTTGACTTTTATTTACGCATCCTGCACTAAACATGCACCCTGCACCAAATAAGCACACTGCACATGCACACACACAAAAGCTGTAGATGATGTATTTTTCAAGCAACACACCCAACTCCCACTTCACTGCCGTCAATTTAATATGTTATATATTTTCTAAAACAGCACAACCACATGTTATGTTTGGCAAAAAACTCTTCGTATATACAGGTAAAAAATACCAAAATACCCTTAAATAATTCTTTACCAAATTAATTTATATACAAGATAGAATTCTATTCTATCTATAGCATTATCCAACTGATATTTGAATTCAAGTTGATAAATAAATGCCAATTTAAAAAATATTTCAAAATAAAAATAAACTAAATATATTTAATATATGTCTAATAATCTCCCCCTTTTTGGCATATTTGTCACAAATCCAAATCTCTCCCTAAGTCACATAATTTGGCATATGGAAATTAAATTCAATCCAAGAACTCCCCCTTAATGCAACAAGTTCCAAGAACATCCATAGTAACAATAATCCAATCATCTAAATTTCTCTCCCTTAGGGCAAAAATTTCCAAAAAGCAAGATGAATAGCCACACATATATTTTGAAATCTCCTCCTAAATGGAACAGTCACCATAAACAATCTAATAACTCCCATTTGGGACAAAACAGTGTCAAAACGTATAATCATATGAATCAACAATAGTTGAAGCGGAAAAATCATAAGTACGCTAATATGACAATTTACCATCATTTAAATACCGAAAGATATGCCCGAAATAGAGAGAGATACTCGAGAGAGAGACCCATACTGATGAGAGAGCTGAAAAGTCTTCGGTGGAGCCAAATAGAAGTCACAATGCAAACTACTAAAAAGCTGGGACGACAATGGCAACATAAGAACTAAAGAAGATAATTTTTTTACGTTTCGTTTTCTCTTCTTTTTTTTAAACAACAAAAAAACACTTCAAAAATGTAAAGTACATAGTAACTTTGCCCCTCGAAGAAATTCAAACCTATCCTTATTCCTCGTCATATTATCTTTGTCATTGATTTCTTCTTCTGAAGTAACTGACTTATCCTCTATCTGAATAGTTTCTTCACAAGCAGTAACTAACTGTAAATCTAGACAATTTCTTATTTTTCCTTCATAAAGTCTTTATGCTTGTAATTGACCCTTTCTAATCCAAGTGTGCTTTGATATCATAGGCTGCTGCTGGAAATTTAATAGAGAGTGTCTAGATTTTTGATTTTAACCCCTTTGAAACATCATTTGTAACATCTTCTAGCATCTCGATCTTATGTGCCCGATAACTCCACAAAAATGACATGTGGGTACAAACCTTTGAATCTTCCTCAAAGTTTCTTCTTGGACAGATCTGGATATGTCATCTTTCTCATCATTCACCTTGGAATATTCACCCTTATAGCCAATACTTTGAAGATTCCCTTTAACCTTACCAATTTTCATTAACTTTTCTAGTTTTTCTATGCCTCCATTCAACATTCTCAATCCCTTTTCGGTACTTACTAATCTCATTCTAACTTCACCATGCTCTTCTAATACCAAAATCAATTTCTTTTCTAACTCTTGGATGGTGTTCTTCATGAAGAGATTCTCTTACTTCAATCTTCCATTCTTTCTACACATTTTCACCCATTTTCATACATAGCTTTGTAAACCTGTAAATATTCTCCTTTTTATCATCTAGGCCACTTTCATCACTGTCATAATTTGATATTAGGTCTTGAGCTAAGTTGTTTGCATTTTTCTAAAAATTTTCTGATTTTCCCCATTTTTTGTCTTCAGTTACTTCCTTCTCAGTTGCTATTAAGCAAGTAACTAGACTTTTGTTATATAAAACAACTAACGTAACACCATCAACGATTTCTTCTTCATTACCATATTCACTCTCAGATTCATTCTCACTCCAAATGCTAGTAAAGGATTTTTCTTTTTTTTCTTCAAAGTATTAGCCCATTCGGCTTGAATGTACCCGAAGCCTTGACACTCATGACATTAGATTCTCTTCATCTTCCTTTCACCTTTTTGAGTTTTGACTTGTTTTTAAGTTGTTATTTGATGAACTCCCACCATGTTGTCTAAATTTGGGTATGTCCTTTTTCATTCTCTTTAACCACTTGTTGAAATTTCTTATCAACAACTCCATATCCTCATTCTCATCAAATTCATCTTCTACATCATTTATGCCTTTTTCAGTTTCAGCTTGTAGTGCCAATCCTTTGCTCTTTTCTTGTTTGCCCCTCAACAAATTCATTTTGAAATTGGTAAGAATTCCAATTATCTTCTCCAATGACAAGTCATTGATGTCATGAGCCTCCTCGATTGTTGCAATTTTTGGAATAAATCTTAGAGTTAGTGATCTCAATGTCTTTTTGACTAGTTTCATATTGGAATATTTCTTCCCGAGTTGATGCGCCTGATTTGCTATATCACACAATCTTTCATGAAAATCCCTCATAGTCTCATTTTCTTCCATAGTCAGTTCTTCAAACCTCACAACAAACATTTGTAGTTTTGACGCTATCACAGATTTGGATCCTTCATATATAGTATACGAAGTATCCCACGCTTCTTTAGCCGACTCACAAGCCGTTATCATTGAGAAGTGTCCTTCATCAATAGCACTGAAAATTGTGTGCATTGCTTGTGAGTTTCCAAGTGCCATCTCTTCCTTGACTCTTGTCCATTCAGATGGATCTTTTAGAACGGTCTCCCCCTTATCGTCAGTAATCATCAGATGTGTCCAGCCATATAATACTGAATTTCATGCTCTTATTCCCTGTGTCTGAATAAAGACCCTCATCTATGATTTCCATGTAGGATAATTGGAATCGTCCAACAACGGTAGCTTGATAATTGATGCTTCTTTTCTTATGGCCATAATTGTGAAACCCGGATTTGTACCAACTTGATATACCAAGTTCTGATTCGGTGCTCTGATACTAATTAAAAAACTGTAGGGGTAGTAGTTTCGCAAACTTTCCAATTCGTTTCTAGAAAACAAAGAAAATCAAAAAAATTAAAAGAACCAAAAATAAATCAACATCGAGATTTGTTAACGCAGTTCGGCACACCTTGCCTACGTCTGCGGAACCCTCACCCAGCTTAATACTTTCACCAACGACAATATTTTTATACAAGACTTTACTGAGCCGACACCACTCATCTCTTGACACTACCCGTCGTCCTCACAACCCATGAAAGTATTTCACATCCAATAGTACGACCATCTCATACTAACCTCGATAGAGGATTTTCTTAAACAATGTTTAATGAGAAACAATAAATAAAAAGACTCAAGTATTTGAACAATTAATATCAAAATCTAAATACACTTGAGATTGAAACAAAACAACTCTCTTATGAGTTTAGCTCCTCCAAAAGTGATCTGAAAGTTGTTTACATATAATCAATCCAATCGTGAGCCACTCCACAAAGATGACAGTCAAACGTGACTAATCCCCATACGATTAATACATAATAGTGAATCTCCCACTAATGTTCACTCCAAAAATAACATAGTCATGTCTCACCAAAACAAGAAACCACAAAGTCACTTCTGCTATATGTCACAAAAATGCAATTGACTCACCAACAACAAAAGCACTGAAGATAGTCGTGTCTCACCAAAGCCAGATGTCACAAATTCAATTCTAAACTATTTTGTAAAAAAACGCCATTAACACACCAACAACAAAAGGACTGAAGATTGTCGTCAATTAACACAACAAAGACACCCACAAAGATCCAAAATCCATACAAAAATTTGCCACACCTCTAAAATTCCAGCAGTACACCTCAACCCTCACACACATAATGCACCATACTTCTTGTCAAGATACACATTAATTAAAGATAGGACTCTATCACAACTAGAAGATTATCCCTAATAGCTTTTTGAATCCAAGTCATTATCTAATTAATTCCAATTATCTTATAGGTCCAATTAACAAAGAATGCCAAAACAAAATTAAAAAACACCATATATCCTAACAGAAGCAATTGTGGCAGCTCTAGTGCTGACATTACCGGATTTTTCAAAAACTTTCGTGGTTAAGGTTGATGCAAGTGGATAGGGAATCGGGGCAGTGTTACAACAGGAAGGACATCCCATTGTCTTCCTCAGTAAATCATTAGCTCGCAGGCATAATGGGCTATCTACTTATGAAAAGGAGTTTTTGGCTGTGATCAAAGCAATTAAACACTAGCATCACTATTTGAGCCTTAACTATTTATTGTTCAAATTGACCATCGGAGTCTTAAATACCTACTAGAGCAACATCTCTCTACACCTTTTCAACAATTATGGCTACCGAAACTTCTGGGGTATGACTTCGAACTTCATTACTGCAATGGGAAAGAGAATGCAGCTGCTGACACTGTCTTTAGAATTACCAGTGTAGAAATGTTGAAGTTGTCTATGAAATAGATATAAGGTGGACTGTTGGAAGAAATTAAATAGAGTTGGCAAGAAGATCAAGGAATTCAAGACATCATCAGAAGGTGAGGATCAACCAATATGAAGTCTAGTGTTTATGAGTGGAAGGATGGGTTACTGAGATGGAAAGAAAGGGAAGGTTGGTGGTAGAAGCAAGCAAGAAACTCCGTTAGCAAATCATTGGAATTAGTCATGATGATGCCATGGGAGGTCATGTAGGGGTAGTAGCTACACTGAAGAAGCTACATAAAATGTTTCTCTGGAAAGGAATGGCTAGGGATGCTAGAACCTATTTCTAGCTATGCATGAGTTTCCAGAGGCATAAATATGATAGTTCTGCTTATCCTGGTCTGTTGTAACCTATTAAAATTCTAGAAGGTAGTTGGAAGGAGGTGAGTGTCGATTTTATGGAAGGGTTATCTATGTCGAAGGGGAAATCAGTTATTTTAGTAGCGGTGGACATATTTACGAAATACTCTCATTTCATTCCTATTAAACATCCTTATTCTACTCGTAACATTGCAGAAGTATTCCTCTATAATGTGTTCAAGCTATATGGCATGCCAGAATCGATTATTGGTGATAGAGATCCCATATTTTAAAGTAAGTTTTTGTAAGAGCTCTTGTGCTTGCAAGTAGTTAAGGTAAAATATTCCATTGCCTACCACCTGCAGACAGACGACCAGACATAAGCAATGAATAAGATTCTTAAAACTTATCTACGATGTTTCTATTGTGAGACACCTTAGAAATGGTAGGAATGGATACCTCTAGCTGAATGGTAGTTTAAGACGACCTATTGACCTTCCATTAATTCTACACCATTTGAAGCTCTGTATGGATATCGACCACTGATCTATATGCCTTGTATCGCAAGGGGCTCCAAAGTGCTAGAAGTCGATCAAATTTGCAGAACAGGAAGGCGACGACCAGCGTCGCAAGATTTCATTTACAAAGGACCTAAAATCTAATGAAGCAATATGTGAACTCCAAGAGATCAAAATGTGAATTTAAGGTTGACGAGCTGGTGTTGTTGAAATTACAACCTTACAACCAGCGTTCCCTTCAGAGAAGAAGCAACCAAAAGCTATCAACCCTATACCACGGACCATACAAGGTAATTCAACATATTAGGAAGGTGGCATACAAGTTGGAGCTTCCATCAGAGATTGCAATAGACCTCGTGTGCTATGTGTCGCAGCTTAAGAAGGCACATACGGAGCAAGGCAAGACTTCTTCAGCCTTACCGAAATTCCTCTCTCCGGTAGAACATATACTAATAGCAGTACTAAACTGACACATAAAAAGAAGAAACAACTGTGCAGTCACTTAGTGGTTAATTCAATGGTCAGGTGGTGAGAACACCGAGGTGACATGGGAATACTTATTTGATCTCTAAAAATGCTTCCTAGAAGTTAACTTGATTGACAAGGACATTAAGGGGAAGGGAATTGTTGCAGAATAAAATGAGGAAGAAGACATTAACGTGGGAAGCAACAGAAGCTTGCTTTGAATTTCTTTTAATGCAGCGTTTACATAAGGACTCATAGTTGTAAGTGTATAAGTGCATACCAAACAGTGAATCACGTGTAGTGAAGGAATCTGTAACGAATACACTGATATGCCAAAACATAATGAAAAATTTTCTCTCTCTAAATCTCTGTGATTTTGTGTGTTCTCTCTCTTTCTTTGTTCTTTGCGTCTTCTTCTGTTGAATTAACAACTTACAACATGAATAGTTTCTGTTATTCCAAAAAACTTTATCAACACGGGATAGATATGGAGAGATTTTCAGCGGCTATGTCCTATATGCTGAGTCAGCATAGGAATATTCATTGGGTTAGGTTTCAAGGTTTATACGATTTGGCGTATATTCTGCATGGCGTGACTCTCACACCTTTGCTGGAGTTCGCAGTCGAGTTTTCCATTCTTACACAATGTGTCTTAGGTTCTGTTAGAAGTTAGAGTTAATTCAAACTTTCAGCAATTTGGTTATTACTTTGTTACCGTGAAATAGGCTAGGAGATTCACTTAGTTTTCGTATTTTCTAAGTAAATTAGTTTGATTCGTGAGACTTTGTAGCTGATACACGATTTTCTTTCAATTCAAATTATAGCTCTTGTAAAGCTTATTTAACACGCTTTGTTGCTCGTGAATAATACAAGGTTGATCAGTAGAATCACTTTCTTCTTCTTCTAAAGTTGTTCAGTTTTATAATATTTCTCCAACAAAAGTGGTATCAGAGTCAGGTTCTCTTAAAACTAGACACATCATTCTTCTTGTTTGTAAACAGTGGCAACAAATTCATATCCTACAACCATAAATGCTAATTTTCAAAAGCGACTCCTAAGAGTTTTGGAGTATAAAGATGAAGAAGCTATTTGGATTTCAGGATCTTTAGGATCTCATGGAAACAGGTATTACATAATCTAGTGATGATGAGACTTGCCTAATAGACAATCAGAAATGTGATGAAAAAACCCTCTTCTTTATCCAACACGCAGTGGATGAATCAATATTCTCTAGAATAGTTGCTACTAGGTCGGCTAAACAAGCTTGTTTTATCTTCAAAATTGAATATTAAAGATCAACAAAGGTAACTATTGTCAAACTTCAATCTCTTCTACAAGATTTTGAAACTTCATTTATGAAAGGCAATGAATCAGTCTAGGAATACCTAGCAAAAGTATCTTCCATTGTAAATCAAATGTGCTCGTACAGTGAGAAAATCATGGATGAAACTGTTGTAGCTAAATTGTTAAGGAGTTTAGCTCCTAAATTTGATGATGTATTAGCTGTAATTAAGGAATCGAAAGATTTGCCTATTTTTCCATTTGATGAATTTGATGGAGTCTTTAAAAGCACACGAGGATATGATCAACAGAACTGTTGCAAAAGAAGAAGAAAAGGCATTCTAGATCAATGGGAAGTCAGAGTCATCAAATCAATGTGCTAGAGGAAGAGGTAGAGCAGGTTTTTGAGGTTGAGGCTAAGTTCATGGAAGGAGTAGTTGCTTACATTGTTCCTATTGTAACAAAAATAGACACACAAACAAATTTTGCTAGTCCAAGCTAGAAAAAACTAATTATGATGAGGAGGATGAAGAGTAAGATGACTTCTTATTCATGGCTCGGTCAACACAAAGATTATTGCTGGTGATAGATGGTATGTTGACAATGGCTGCTCACATCAAATTACCGGTGGCAGATCCAAATTCAATGATCTTGATGAATTAATAAGGTCACAAGTTCAGCTTGATGATGACAAGCAGCTCTAGATTGAAGGCCGAGGGATTGCAGTGGTATCTATAGGTAACCAAAAGAAATTTATTAAAGATGTGTACTTTGCTTGCCTTGCATATAATTTACTAAGTGTGGGGTAACTAATCGAGTCAGGCTATTTAGTTGTGTTTGAAAATGCAAAATGTTGATTAAAAAAAAGATGAAATTCTATCATGTGCTCATATGTCATCCAATAGGATTTTCCCCCTTGATATCTCTACAAATGTAGCCATGATAAATGAGACAATAAGAGAAAGTAAGTTATGGCACCTTAGATATTGCACTTAAATGTTAATGGTCTGCAACTATTGAAAAACAATGACATAGTCAGCAACTTACCTTCTATCGTGCCTCTATAGAAAGCGTGTGAATGATGTGTGATGGGGAAGCAAGCCAAGGAAACATTCCCTATTGGTAAGTCTAGACATGCAGAAGATATGTTAGAGTTAGTTCATATCGATCTTTGTGGTCCTATGAGGGCTTAATCTTTGTCCGGAAGTAAGTATCTTTTATTGTTCACTAATGATTTGAGTAGAATGAGCTGGGTGTTTTTTCTACACCTCAAGTCCGAGACTTTTGAAAATTTCATGAAGTTTAAAGTAATGGCAGAAAAACAAAGTGGAAAAGATTTTAAGGTTCGAAGGAAAAGATTTTAAGGTGCTTCGAACCGATCGTGGAGGAGAGTTTCTGTCCAAAGAGTTTGTGACGTTTTGTGAAGACCAAGGAATCAAAAGAGAGTTAACGAACCCATACACTTTGGAGCAAAATGGGGTGGCTGAGTGTAAAAGTCAAATAGTGGTTGAGATGGCTCGATCAATGCTAAAATCAAAGGGGCTTTCTAACAATTTCTAGGCTAAAGGTGTAGCAAAGATAATATATCTTCTCAACATATCTTCTACGAACGTTGTATGGAATTAAACGATACATGAAGCTTGGGATGGCAATACAACTGATAAACACAAGTTAGAAGAGAAATCACAAAGATACATCTTCATCAGTTACTGCTCACACTTTAAAGCTTATAGGTTATATAATCCCTTAAGTGGCAAGATTTCAGTAAGTAGGAACGTTGCATTTGATGAGTAAGGCTACTGGTCATAAGAAGAAAAAACCAAGAAGTCAAATGCTCAAGTGGAAATGAATGAAGGGGAAGACACTGCAGTAAATAAAGAGGTAGCAATACCATCTCCTTTCAACTCACAAAAGTCAACTTTAGCAAGGTCGAGCCTATTGTCAAGTGGAACTTTCTCATTCGAAGAGTCTTTACTCGATGAATCAACTCAGCTACATAGAAGTGAGTGTAGCAGAATTCCTTGACGTCGGTTTGAAATTATAAGAGAGGTGACATCACCATTGCTTCTAATCACTAGGGATCCGATCATAGTGGAGGAAGCAATGAAAGAGAAGGAATGGTAGAGAGCAATGGAAGAAGAAATTCATGTTATTGAGAAAAATTAGACCTGGGAATTAGTCGATCTTCGTAAAGGTAAAAGTGTTATTAGTCGAAAATGGATTTTTAAAATCAAATTCTGGTAGATGGGAGTATTCAAAAGCATAAGGTAAGGCTTATAGTGAGAGGTTATGCTCAACAACAAAGCGTCGACTATGAGGAAATGTTCTCACCAGTAGATCAATTTGAAAGAGTGAGAATTATTTTGGCACTTGCAACGCATAAGGAATGGAAATGTTCCAATTTGATGTAAAATATGCCTTCTTAAATGGTGATTTACAAGAAAAAGCGTATGTAACTCGACCCTTAGGTTCAAAGATTCTAGGAATCAAGATAACGTTTTTCGATTGAAAAAGGCACTTTATATTTGAAGCAAGCCCCTAGAGTATGGTACGGAAAGATCAACGAGTTCTTTCAAAATAACGGCTTCAAAAGGAGTATGCATGAGCCAACCTTGTATTTGAAAAAACAAGGTATGAGTGATATGGTGATAGTAAGTCTCTACTTCGATGATATGATATACACTGGTTCTTTGTTGCATTTTATATCTGAGTTTAAGAAGTCCATGAAAAGTATGTGCGAGATGACAGATTTTGGAGAACTACGTTACTTTTTGGGCTTAGAAATTGTTCAAACATATGTTGGAATTTTCATGTCACAAAAGAAGTATGTTGAAGATACCCTTAAGAAGTTTAACATGATGGGATGCAAAATAACCATTACACCTATGAATATTAACGATAAGCTTCAAGCAGAAGATGATACAGAAGCAGCAGAAGAAAGATTGTTTAGATGCTTGATTGGGAGATTGATTTATCTAATTCACACTCGTCCGGACATAAGTTTTTCAGTTGGTGTCCTTTCACGGTTTATGCATAAACCATCCAAACATCACTTTGGGGCAACCAAGAGAGTTCTTCGTTATTTAGCTGGCACAAAGGAGTTTGGCATCTAGTTTTGAGAAATAAATGAGTTCAGTTTCAAGGGTTTTACAAATAGTAATTGGGTTGGTTCGATTGTCGACAGACGAAGCACTTCTGGAAATTGTTTCATTATTGAAACAACTGCAATTTCTTGTCCTAAGAAGCAAGCAACCTAGCTTTGTCATCTACTGAGGCGGAGTACGTGGCAGCTACAACCTTTGCTTGTCAAGCATTGTGGTTAAGGAGGATCTTATGTGATCTGGGGCAAGAGCAAGTCGAACTAACTGATATTTTGTGTGATAGCAAGTCAGCCATGGTGCTGGCCAAAAAATCCTATTTTTCACACGTACCAAACAAATTGAAATCAAACATCATTTCATTCAAAAGTTGATGACAAAGGAAGAATTCAGATTGGAGAGTTGTGGAATCGAAGATCAAATTGCAGATTTAATGACAAAGAGTTTGCCACAGAAGAAGCACGAGTTTATTTGTGCACCATTGGTAGTCTCCAAGTTCAAATGAAAGGGGAGTATTAGAAGTTAGAGTTAATTTGAACTTTCAACAATTTGGATGTTACTTTGTTACCGTAAAATAAGCTAGGAGATTCACTATCTATTAATTTTCCTATTTCATAGGTAAATTAGTTCGAGTCGTGAGACTTTGAAGTTGATATGCTGTTTTCTTTCGGTTCAAATTACAGGTCTTGTAAAGCCTATTTAAGAGGCTCTATTGCTCGTGAATAATGCCAGGTTGATCAACATAATAACTTTCTTCTCCTCTAAAGTTGTTCAGTTCTATAATATTTCTCCAACAGGTTTGGTGTTCGACGTGAAGTATATGGCCAAGTTCTGTGAATGGCCATGGCGGTGAGTTGGGGCTATAGAGGATGGGAGATGTTCTTGGTATCAAGAGGGACCGGAGCGTCGCACATTGCAGGATTGGATAGTTTACTCACGACCATGGGTCTTGCAACTATGATGATGGAGTTTGATATGAATCCATCCATTTATGAAGGGTGTTTGTATGGACTTGATATTTCAACCCAGATTAGGAGCAGAAGGTATTCATGCTACGTCGTGCCTCAGTTCTGTTACAGAGTTTTTGTACCAGTGATGTTGCCTAGAACAGTTTAGTTCAGTAGTTGAGCAAGCATTGTACTCTTTGTAAATTAATTCTTCTGTAATGCTTTTTGGTATCAATAAGAAAGTAATGTTGAAATTTTAACTACGTAAACAACTGATGAAATTACAACTACGTATATAGATTCGTTAATCTAGTTTAGTGCCGCCATTCTTTGCTTCTGCGACTGAGTAGGTAATTTTACTTCAGTTGCCAAACCCACAACTTGAAGTAACCTCACAACATACCAAGTCACGTCGAGTTGCCACCATTCCAGGCCATGTCTGGCTGAGTATTCGAAAGCATGGTGATTATTATGCCAACCCTCTCCAAATGCAAGTATTGCAACCCACCTGAGAACGATTTCAGATTAGAATCAAACTTTAATTAGACTGTAAAAAAGGTTCTTCTTTTAAATATATATGAAAGAATTGGGTGAAATACCAATTGTTCCTCGACAAGTCACCAGTATTCCAGACTTGCTTTCCCCATACATGACAAGCTGAATTCACCAGCCAAGTGATGTGATAAACCCATATTGTTCTTACACCCTACAATGGAATTTAGCAGAATAAGAGAGTTAAAAAGTGGATGGCGATGAGAAAACATGACAACAACCTCATGGTCCTACACAATTTAAAGATAAGCCCTTCAAACCTATAATCCTCAAAACTCAATGACAAATAACCAGTGGAATAAGATGTGGCCTAGGTTGGAGATTGATAGTGCGGCAGAAGCAGAAGGCCCACCTGATAACTTATGGCCTCATCTCAATTTTTTTCACATTAGATTAGACATGTACGCAAGAGGCCGACTGGTATATCAATTTGCATTTCCAAGTGTGTTATGACTTACGAGACCCACCAACCATGCGTTACATGCCAACGAATGAAAGAAGCTTAACACCGTAATCAAATGTAGTTCATACTTGCAAAGCAAGCATCTTTGTCAAAGGCATGTTTCACATGGTAATACTGAGTCATTCATTCATCTACAGCAGAAACTTCACGCATAACTTCTGTTTTCTTTTTTCTTTTTCCCTTTATTTCCGTCGATGAATTTGTGAAAATTACTGCTTACCATTCCCCAAACTAGGAAGGGAAATCCTCCACATGCATATAGCAGAACTGCCAAGGCAAATGGATGTAGAATGTACGTGTCTTGAATGAAATTGTAGAAGCGTTGTTTCTCCAAGTCACCAACATTGTTGGGTCCTCCGCACTGCCAATACTCCCAGTACAAGAATCACAAACAGTATGGAATAACGAGAACAAGTCAGATGCAAAAATAAAAGAGATCAAAGCCTACCCTTTCAACGACTGAATTCGTATCAAACAGCCAACTCATATGACTAAACCAAAAACCGTCTATGGGGCTATGAGGGTCTCGCTCAGAATCACAGAACTGATGGTGGTACCTATGGGTGCTAACCCAGTCAATTGGATTCCCCTGCAATCACCGAAACAAGGGCACAATTGCAGTTGGAACCATAAGAAGTTTATAAACACAGACAGAGGTTTAGAGAATACAACTAACCTGAAGTGCAAGAACTCCACAATATGCAAAAAGGTACTCAAGCCATTTGGGAAGCTTGAAACTTCTATGAGAAAGGTTTCTGTGAAAAGAAAGAGTAATACCCAGAAGTCCTGTAATAACATAAAGCCCAAAAGCAACCCAAAATGCACTCCAATTGAAGCAAAAAGGTGCAAACAAACTAAGCAAATGCATTGCCAGAACAACACTGGCGGTTCCCACGTCCAAAGTATTCCATTTCCTTCCCCAAAAAACGTTTCTTCCTCTCTTCACTATCACATCCGACAAAAAAATTCTCCGACAATTCCATTCCTCTTGCTCTTGTTCAAGCGACGAACCACCAGCTTTAGCCATGGCTTGTGGTGTCCCGTTATATTTATCATTTCTTTTGTTACTTGGACCAGCGAAAAAAGCAATCTTTACGCGTTTACCATTGGTCCTAAGTTCATATAATTTTGGGTAGCTGGAATGAACATTCAGGGCTAAAGATACTCCATTCAGAATATTCAGGCGACGAGTAGGTAAAAATGGGTAAGGTCTGGATTTTGCTAAAGGAGAAGTGATCAAAGCCATTGAAAGATACGTTATTTGACGGAACTTCGGGTTTTGGAGGGGAGTATGATGTCGGGTTTGTGCTTGGGAAGGCATTCACGGCTCGTTTGTTTGTGGCATCGTCAAAACGTAAATTATTTATTATGATAAGAAAATGAGGGTGATAAGGCGGTTGTGGGGTCTAATGGGGTTTCGTTTAGATTATGGATTTGTGAAACGTGAATGTGATCCAGATATTTGCCCCTTTAGAGGATATAGTCTGTCTTATTCTTCTCTGTCTGTACTTTAGTTGTTTGTGTTAAAATATCAAAGTGTATTTGCAATTGCCTCTCCTTCCACACATCTGTCTCTGAGTTGGCTCTTCAACCAAAACCTCTTGGAGTTAGATAGTTCTTTAGGTTCAACTGCCTCTTTTCTATTTCGTTTTCGTGGGTTGTTAAAGCATCACTAGTAGTGTGAACATGGCAGCTGCTAGTGCATCTATCTTTACCTTCCCAAGGCAATCCTATGGTACAACAAGGTCGGTTGCTAGTACTAATGCAAACCAATGCGTCTCAAAAGCTCTTGGTAGGTCCCTTTCAGCTGTTTCTCTCCATTAATCTCCCTCTTATTGACTCTTTACCAGAAACTATGTTGATTCACTTCTTTCGAATTGCATTTGTAGTGTTAAACTGCAAGTGGGTTTTTGTTAAGATTGTAGTTCTTGTTCAAGTATGGTTTGACTATGTGGTTGGATACCTTTAAGACTAATGATTGATTACTCTTTTACCTTTCTGTAGAACTTCCTTAGTTTCAAGAATGGATGAGACGTCTCCCTCTTCACTTGTTTCGTTTAAAGATTGGTCTTTAACATGTTAAACAATTCAAAGGTTGATAAGTTGCATATGAGGCTCCTGTCCCTCTTCCATTCTATTTAACTGATAGAATTCTAAGTGAAGGGCTGAAAGCTGTAAAGCTGTCTAAGTGATAACATCTGTGAAATAACTGTTAAAATTTCATAGATCTACCTGTTTATGTTAGCTGCAGATTTATTGTAGTCTACAAAGAAATAGGAAAAGAGGCAGATGACGGATTAGTTCATATGTGTTATAAAACTCCCCTTGAATCTTCTGGGACTATCTTTGTTTGTTTCCTTAAATTTCTAAATTATATAAAACAGAAAAAGACTTCATATCTACGTCTTGGATAATTAAGCACTGAATATATCTACCATGACAATCTTATGAACATCTATAGAAATCTTACTCGGGTCCAATATGTTTTTTGTTTTTCTACTTTTTAATCTATTAATATCCATAAGCTGATGCAAGAACATTTGAACTTGATTGTACAATGATTTCCATATTTGATCTACTATGTAACAAAACTGAAGTGAAGCAAGAATTTAATTTTACGGACCAAACTACTTACACTTGATGCCTTTCTGCAGCTTGTACCTTTCTTGGTGCTTCAGTGCCAAAGAGATTCACAAAGACAAACAGAACAGTTAACATTGATAGGAAAGTAACTGCAGCAGCTGTTGTTGCCACAACTCCTTCGGAGGAAATTGATGTGTATGAATCACTTTCTTTAGTTTTTTCACTCTATTTCTTCTTTCTGGTTCATTAGCACTAGAGTTCTAGGACTAGAATGTTTAGATATTATTGAAGGATGTTCTTCCCTAAAGGTTCTGCCTTTAAAATTGGAAAAAGAAAAGAAACATCTCTGGTTTTGTAGTAAATGGAATCTTGATTCACAAGTTAAAGCATCAATATCTTTGGTCTTCTCTTCTAAAAACTGATCTTTTTTGGATGGTTGGTTCTTCCAGGATAAAACTTCCTACTTGGGCGACCTTTGAACGTGGGATATCACCTGTGTACTGGAAAACCATGAATGGTCTACCCCCAACTTCTGTAAGTTGTTCACTTCAAGAGCATAATGAGCTCTGCTGCTTTCTTTCGTATGGCATAGTCTCGGACTGAACTGCTATTGATTGTCAATCTACAGGGTGAGAAGCTAAAGATTTTCTATAATCCATCTGCCAATAAGCTTGCTCCGAATGAAGAGTTTGGGATTGCTTTTAATGGTAATTTCTGATGCGAAATTAAGATCACTAATAAGTAGTATTATTTTTTCTTCCCTGTGTTCTTGATGAATGATGCGAATTTATGGTTCCTTTAAAATGAACTTTACTCATCTCAGCAAAGATTAGTAAAAGTTCCAGGTTACGTTTATATGATGAATCCTTGAAATTATTTAAGTTGTCAAAGTAGCCTGAACTCAAACTAAGTTGATTGTTTCAAATAACATGAAATTGTCTCATTCTGATTGATCTCTGCAATAAGCAAATGAGTGCTTCGTAGCTACATATTCCACCTCCAGATTAGGCTTCTAGGTGATAGAACTCCACTTGTTGATGGCTTATTCTGCATCGTAACTCCATAGTTTACTTTGGTGGTAATGGAGTGAAGGGCAATGTGAAACTGATCTTGTGTTTGTTCTGATGTTTAATAGCAATCCAACCTAGTAACTCTGTATGTCGCAGGAGGTTTTAACCAGCCAATAATGTGTGGGGGTGAGCCAAGGGCAATGCTTATGCATGCTCGAGGCAAAGCTGATGATCCTTTATATACCATCCAGATATGTGTTCCCAAGCATGGTTTGTAGAATTTCACCATTCTTATCGCGTTATGAACACAGAATCCTCTCTTACTGATTTCAATCTTCTTGCAGCTGTGAACTTGATCTTCTCATTTACAAATGGGGTTGATTGGGACGGTCCTTACAGACTTAAGTTTCAAGTGCCAAAGCCTTGGCGCAACAGACCGATTGATTTTTTTAATGAGGTGATGAAACTCAAGAAACTTTATACTAATTTGATTCTTCTTCTCTAGCTTTAAATAACCACATGACATTCCAAATTCTGTTTTCTGGTTCATATACCAAGAAATTCAGAATTATTTACTGGAAACCTTGACGATTTGTTCTCCGTTCAATTTTGGTATGGCACAGGGCCTGGCTGCGGAGCTGAGCAAAGAAGGAGCATGCGAGAGAGCAATTTTTCCAGACACAACTAGAGTTGTGACAAGATGTGCTATGATTGGTAACTTGTCCCTTGAAGGAGTAAGTCTTATTCCTTTTTCCTTTCACTTGTAATCCTGATATGGAAACGAGTTTCTTACTTTAGTTAACAAGTATCGATGTACTTGGTTGCAGGGTGATCGTTGCAATCTTGATCTAGTTCCAGGATGCATGGATCCAAGCTCCCACCTGTACGACCCGCTTGCCAATGTAGACGATGGATCCTGCTCTGTCGGTTTGGAAGACGAAGACTAGTGTTTATCCTTTCATGTCCCTTCTAGTTCGAGTACCATAGCTTATGACTACAATTTTAGCACAAAAAGGGTCAGTTCTTAACTTCCTATGGCTTAAATGTAGTGATCCCTGTAATCACTAGTTTCCAGGTGTTGCACTTGGATTGTAATAGAACAGATTGCAGGCTGCAATCTGGGTATAAACATGTATAGATTCAAAGAAAAGTAATAGAACAGATTGCAGGCTGCAATCTGGGTATATACATGTATAGATTCAAAGAAACCAACGTAAAGGAAGATTCAATTTAAATGCTTTGCATTAGAAGTTTCTAAAGAAATTTCTCGACATTGTTACATGTAGATCCTTGCAAAAATCATTGGATAAGGAAAGAAAAAAAAAGCACCTGATCTTCACTTATGAGTGGTTAAACTTGAGTTTATGTTATTTCAAAACTGCAGCAAGAGGTTGCTTGCTTCCCTGAACTCCCTCTTTGTCCACAAGCATCTACAAGTGTTTAAAAGTTTACTAAAACTAGTATAGTTTTCTCACAACCAGGCAAAGGAAACCACCTAACGTTGGAAATTCACCATGTGAGTTTTAAGCTTTCTTTGACGTATGTTATCTACAGAGACTAGACTGATCCACAATGCTTTTAACACTGTCTAACCTTACTTTCACCTACAAACAAAGCCTCTTCGGTAATGTTGCCAATTTCTTCATTTTTCTCGCTCTCTTCATATTTCCCACCAAGGGAATCAAAGATAAGGCCAGCACCTGCACCAGGAGCGAAGTCAATAGTATAGTGACCTCTTGTGCCCAGCAACCTAATGGCTTGAAGAACATTGAGCGAGTCAAACGTCTAAGCCGATTCCTGATAAAGGCAACTCATGCACGAGAAAAGCCAGGGCCTGTAAAGTTTAAAACAATAGGAACCTCTCAGATAATAAAAGCTAGTTAAAATTGAAAAGAATCTATTGCAAGTTGAAAACAGAAGGAGCATATTATAAAAGTGAAGAAGCTTTTTGCTAAAATAAACACACAATATAATGTAAAAATATAAAAGTAAAAAAAAGAGAGAAAATGACACAGTTGATTTATACTGGTTCGCCTTACAACTTAAGCCTACGTCCAGTCTCTAAGTATCCAACTTGAGTGTTTCACTATGAAAATTCAAATAGTAATTTGACGAGTCTCTTATATATTTTTCAAGGTTCTCTAACCTTCCACACTAGTAGTATTTATCGAGCTTCTATAAGCTCACGAGTACATATTTTTCAAGATTCTCCAACTTTCCACATTAGTAGTATTTTGCTAGTCTTTACAAGCTCTTAAGAAATGAAGAAGAAATTTGCTCTATATGAGCTTCAATGATCTCTCACAAAGAGAATTGTCACTTTTGAACAGAAGGTTCGAGAAAGAGAGGGAAAGAGAGAAAATAAATAGACTAGTTTTTATTATTTCTAGTGCACAGTTGACAAAAGCTAGATTTCATTATATATACACCCAGAGGTGCAGCCAAAATCTTTGTAAATAAGTCAGCCAACTAATGCTTAGAGGAAACATGAGCTGGAGCTATGAACCCCAACTTGAATTAATCACGAACAACATGGCAATCAATATCAAGATGCTTGGTACGTTCACGAAACACTGGATTGGCAGTAATATGAAGTGCAGCCTGATTATCATACCACAAAGGAATGGGATAGGAAAATGAAATCTGTAAATCTTTCAAAGAATAGGAAATCCATAGCAACTCACAAACTGTTGAAGCCATACTATGATACTCAGCTTCAGCTGAGGATCTAGAAACCGTAGCCTATTTCTTAGTCTTCTAGGAAACCAAAGAATTACCCAAAAAACACAAAAACTTGAAACAGAATGACGAGTAGTCAAACACGAACCCCAATCAACATCACAATAAGCAACAAGAGAACATGGAAACGGATTAACAGGCACAGAAGAAGGAGGAAGCAGGAAAAAACAAACCTTAGAATGGTAGCCTTTCAAGTATCTCCACAGATGCAAAGCAGCAGCCCAATGATCCTGACATGAAGCAGTCACAAATTGACTTAATTGTTGAACTGCAAAAGTAAGATCAGGTCTGGTAAACCCCAAATACAACAATTGACCAACCATCCTACGGTATTTCCCTACATCCTCCAAGACAGAACCAGAAGTATCCGAGAACTTCAAGCCCTTAGGCAATGTGGTAAAAACTAGTTTAGCACCAGTCAAACCCGCATCAGATAATAGATCAAGTGCATACTTGCGTTGATTAACATATAAACTAGTGGAAGACCTAAAAATCTCCAATGCCAAAAAAAATACTTGGCAGGACTAAGATCTTTAACAGAAAATGCAGAAGCTAAAAAGTTTCTAACATCAGCCAAAACATCCACAGAAGGCCCAGTCAACAAGATATCATCCACATAGATAAGCAGAGCCACAAAATGAAAACCAGAAGACTTAATAAACAAACAGTGATCTTGCAGAGATTGAAGAAAACTATAAGAAAGCAAACGCTTAATGAATTCACAATTCCACTGATGGGAGGCTTGCTTCAAACCATACAAAGATAGATTGAGCTTGTAAACCTAATTAGGACCAGCTGCAGTATACCCATCAGGAGGTAGCATATATACTTCCTCATTAATATGCCCATGCAGAAAGACATTATTAACATCTAATTGATGTATAGGCCAGGAAAAGTGAGCAGCGACAGCTAATAACAGACAGACAGTAACATTTTTTACAATAGGAGAAAAACTGTCAGTAAAATCAACACCCTCAACTTGATGATACCTTTTGGCCACTAACTTGGCTTTATATCGATCAACAATCCCATCAAGCTTAAGCTTGACCTTAAAAACCCATTGGGAACCAATGGCCTTCTTACCAGCTGGTAAAGAAGTCAACACCCAAGTATTATTAGATTCTAATGTAGCTAACTCCTGCTGCATTGCCCTTATCCAATGATCATGAACTTTAGCCTGCTGATAAGATTGAGGTTCCTCAATAACAGAAACATTAGCTAAAAAAGACATGTATGTGGAGGAAAGATGGGGAGTAGGAATAAAAGGGAAAGTAGGAGGTGAATAATTAGAGGTACTAACAATAGAAGGATGAAGTTGGTTTGTAGAGGCATGAGAGACAAAATCATTAAGCCAGGTAGGTTTAGTTGTGACTCTTGTACTCCTACGCGGAGTAGGAGTAGGAATAATGGGATATGGCAAAGAAGAAGAAGAAGGAAGATTAGAGGAAGAATGATCAGTGTGGAAAGGATGGAAGGTAGGAACAGAAGAATGTTCATCCAAAACATCTGAATATTGATCAGAAGAAACTAAAGGAAGTGGAACATCCACGGGGGCAGTAGATAAGGACTTATAAGAATAAGTAGTTTCATGAAAAACTACATCTCTAGAAACTAGAAATGAACCAGAAGTTATATCAAATAACTTGTACCCTTTTTGCCCTGCACTATATCCCAAGAACACACATTTGGAAGCTCTCAGATCAAACTTATCTTTATAAGGCTTGACATTTGTAGCAAAACACAAACAACCAAAAGATTTTAAATGATCATACATAGGAGGAAAACCATATAAAATCTCATAAGGGGATTTCTACTTGAGTAGTGGAGTAGGAAGCCTATTGATGAGATAAGTAGCAGTAAGAATCGACTCTCCCCAAAAAGGTTTAGGTAAGGAAGCCTGAAACATGAGAGCTCTAACTATTTGTAATAAATGTTTGTGTTTCCTCTCCACAATCTCATTTTGTTGAGGTGTATAGACATAAGACCTATGATGTAAAATGCCCAAATCGGTAAACAATTTCTGGTAGGCTCCACTCAAAAATTTTGCCCCATTATCTATTCGAACTATCTGAACAGATTTTTTAAATTGAGTCCTAAACATCTTAAAAAAACTATCTAAACACCTAATAACTTGACACTTATGAGTCATGGAATAAGTCCAAGTCACCTTACTAAAATCATCCACTACTGTTAAAAAGAAATTTCCCCCAGAAAGAGTATGTTGACTATAGGGTCCCGATATGTCAACATGAATCAACTGAAAAATGGAAACAGTATGAATGTTAATATGAGGAAACTTTAACCGATGTCGCTTTGCAAGAGGGCAAACATCAATCTCTTCAACATTTTTATTATCAACATGAATAACATGTCTAAGTACAGTATCTGAAACATGCTCTAAGCGTTTATGCCAAAGTTTGTATATTGACATAGACTATACATTATCAACATCACTGGCAACACTACACAATGAATATTTTGCTACTGTATCTGCCTTAAAAGAATCCTTGTCAAGGATATACAACTTGCCTATAACCTTTTCTATTGCCAAAATGCGATCAGTCTTTCGGTCCTACAAAATGCAGTGATTTGGAAAGAATGTAAAGGTAATAGAGGATGAATTGGCAAGTTTGTTCACAGATAGCAGATTAAATTTGAAAGTAGGAATATGCAAAGTATCTGTCAAGACAATGTCATTTGGTAACACAATATCACCAATGTGATGGATCCGATTCTAAGTACCATCAGGGAGATAAACAGGTATGTATTTGGAAGGAAGGATAGGCTTGGTTAAAAAAGAAACATCCACACACATGTGATTCGAAGCTCCTGTATCTAATATCCAAGAATCTAAATCTATATCATCAAGACTAGAAAGGGCTAATATAGGAAGTGTACCTGCAAAATCTGAGATTTGTGCAAGGTTCACCATGAGAGGATCAGTGGGGGCTGTGTTCTTAACTAGCTTCAGCAACTCTTGAGTAATCAATTCAGATAATGGAGGATTAATAGTATTGACAAAACTGTCCATAACTGATTTACTATTGTCTACAATGAATGAATTAGTATCATTTACTGTATTAGCAGCATAAGACTTCCCAGTCCCTTTCCCTCTTTTGTTTTGCAACTCCTTGTACCAATCAGGTACAACAGTGAGTTTAAAACAATTCTCCTTTAAATGGCCATTTTTCTTACAATAGTTACAAAAAAATTCACTCTTATCACCTTTCCCCCATTTTTGTTTGGACTCTTTTCCTCCCCCATCTATAACTCTCTTACCACCACCAGTATTTGCTAACAGTTCACTATGATCGATTCCTTCACCAAAAACCATCTAAACTTCTCTTTGTTTTTCTACCCTCAACACCATAGAGTAGGCTTTATTAATAGAAGGTAATGGTTCCATAACCAGTATCTAGTTCCTAACATGATCAAAGCTTTCATTCAACCTTATCAAAAATTGCATTAACTGATTCATTAAATTAAATTAGCTAAAGCTTTAGGTGCTCCACAAATACATTGTGCTGCGGCCCTACAAGTGCACTGCGGGACAGGCATGAGACACCAAAGCTCATCCCACAATTTCCTTAAACCAGTAAAATATTTTGCTACAGCATATTACCCTAAGATGCAACACCAATTTGCCTCTGTAAGTGATACAATAAAGGCCCATTGCTCTCCCCATACCTTTCTACCACATCTGACTACAATTCTTAAGCAGAATTTGTTTAGATAAAGGCTTTAACTATATCCTTTGATATCAAATTTAAGATCCAGGATCTAACCATATAGTCGGTCCTAATCCACCTATCACATTCAACTGAGCCTGGACTAGGTTTCTGTTGGCCCCCGAAATATTTTATTGAATTAAGCATTATAGTTAATTTGAATTTTTGCCTTAGCTTGAATTATAAGGATTTAATTATTTATTTCAAAGATGATTTTATTTCATTAGGAAGTGAAATTTATGTCTTAAGAAGGAATAAGGGCAATTTTGGTATGTCACTATGTTAAGAAAGTCAAGAAGTATTAAATGAAGGGTAGGAATGACTTTTCTAGTCATTAAGGGCATAATGGGGAAAGGAATAAGGTTGTCTTGCTTTAGGAAGAAGGAAAAACGAAAATGAGAGAAGAAGAGAAGAAGGTATCGTGAAAGAGAGAAAATTTTGGAGAAAGAA